>JACEVL010000856.1:140000-197158 GCA_020284085.1 Aporrectodea caliginosa | reverse complement strand
CTCGGTACTTTAGTTCAGGTTACTTGACCCAGCCACCGTTTTGACTCATAGGACAGTACCACTGAATCAGCGTCATTTTTGGCATTGTGAAGACCCAGCTTTGCGTGATATATCAGCTTCATTAGGAATTCTCGATCGTACCAAATATTTAGATAAAGCTTGGTGAAATACTGACTCTTTGAAATACTTCACTGATTGTTTGCTTCATTAACAAAATGACTGGTGGAACAGAAGGGACCGAGGTAGATAGAGACTCCGGACACAGGCTCCACCGGCGAAGACAAGTTTGCCTAAGTAACATAAACGCACTGAGGGCCATTGTTTATTCACGCTTTCAGGAACGTTTAAGCTCACATATTCCTTCAAAATTTTTTTGCGCCAGAATTTCTGGCGCCGCAGGGTTCGACGCGAGGGGGGTGGGACTGTACGCCTTACCGTAAAATCATCGCGGCCCCACGCAACTATTCAAGATATTTGCGAGACGACTTCAAAGGATCAGCTGCAAATTTCCGGTTCCAAAACCGGCACACGCACTTCCACGGTTGTCAACAACCGGTTCATGGCTAACCTAAGTTTGTGATTCTATCTGGCACCATTGCTGAAGACAGAAGATTTGCCTGCTTGAATCTTTTGCCACTGTTGGATGCTTAATCTTATGGATTGCTTCTCTCTACGTGCAGTTCGCTTTCTTAGGATCTCTTCTACGACGCTTCTCCTTCTCGCTTTCCAAAACGCTTCTTTCTCAGGGGTTTACCACTTTGGGGCTTGAATGACCCTTTTTAACCGGCATATATAAAATTAACAAACTACAATACAACTAAACTGTACCCTGGGTTCTAATAAATCATTTGAATATTGGGCATCAAGCCAACCTTTGTATTGCTTTTCAATACGAAAAATTAGCACCCTTCTGCAACTCTTGTTCTTTCCACTTGGTAGAAATTCGTTTCAAAGGTTCGGGCACCAAGCAACGTTCGTGAAGCAGACCATGAGACTTCGGGATTCAAATCCCTTGGCTAGCTTATGAACAGAGCTACGGCCTTCTTACTTTTTTTGTTTCTCACTAGGTCAGACCCAGACAGCGATGGGAGTCTCAACTTCGTGGTCTCCAGATTCTCTTGGGTTGACCACTTTGGCTTCTGCAATGTTCATCTTCATTCTCATCCAGTCCTCTCGTATATTAATATAGTATATATTAATATATACGGCTTCTGATTATATAATTTTATAGGCTTGTACTCTAACCCTGGAACACCCGCCGCAGACAATAGGTTATCCGTCCTTCTGAACTGTTATGTAATTTTTTTTATCACACGTTCATTGCCTGTTTCGCCTATGTCATAGCATAACATGGTTTTAAAGTGGTTCAGAAGAAAAAATCTATGCACTGCAGATGCAGTCTGTATTAACCAATTGCAAGGTGACCTTTACCTTAAGCTATGAACAAGACTACGCTCAATAAATTATAAATATGCAAAACAATAATTTAATTATTTACGACTTTTAAAAACTTTTTTGAAATTCAATGTAGACCTAAGGCCTAATTCAGTATTGAAGCTCGTAAGATTGTCACATAGAAGGGAACCATATCGTGTATTGTAAAGGTTTATGAACCGGCAAACACATTCATTGTAAGAGGTTTGGCTAGCAGTTGACTGACACTAGAAATCCCTGTGGCGTTTTGTAACGCGTCCTTTGAGTAAGACTCTGTTTTATTAAGGCGCGTTATAAATACAAGTTATATTGTATTGTATTAAGAGCGAGTCTGGTAAAAAAAATCCATGTAGACACAAGGTTAGCGAGAAACAGGAATAGGTCTACCTCTTGACCTCTTGACCTCTAGTGGCCTCTTGACCTCTTGGCGTGCTAGTGGCTCTCCGATGCAAGAGCGCCTCCTTGCCAGTCATTATTTTTCTCAGGCTCTAGTGTTGCATCAAAATCTTTCGGTGCTTTTCACTGTTTTCTAAATCCTTTAAAAGAGGCTTAGTTTATTGATTTTAACAAAACATGTTTGTGAAATAATAAATAGTAACATATTGTCATTATAGATTTCTCCTCTGAGTCCTCTCTCTGGCAACCGAACTCGGACCTCCACTGGACATCGATCTCTGGAAAACCCCTCAGATGCGACGCAGCGCTCGTGAATAAGCTGGTGCCCTGCGCATAGCTTTATGATAGTGCTTTAGATATTTGGAGTTTACGATTACGATTAGATGACTAGAACTGAATGTCTAGAAAGCTTTAATATTTTGTCGTATTTTTAAGGCTCGATTGAAAAGCTGGTCAAGCGTTGAAGGACTATATTCAAAACACCCTCCTCCATCCGCTATCGGTCTCAGAAGATACTTGAATACGCGTACATAAAATGCAATTCATACACGCATAGGCTACTGTCATGCATGTATAGCATACGCACACGAACAGGTGACCTACACAAATATGCAGAATAGCAACAACAATCAGTAAGTGGCTTGAAAAAAACTACGTTTATTTACATAACACATAGAAATGAGAACCAGATCGACAGGAAGCACGTTCACACTTTAACAACGAGAGTGTACAAAAAGTGACTGGCAAACCAATGCAGCTCGTTGTTAAAGTGTTAAACAACAGTTTATATAGCCCCTTGTTCCATAATAAGCTCGCTGTACGCGCAAAATGATTATTGATTAAAATTTATATGACTTTCCACATAGCCTATTCTAGAAGGCCTTACTAGGAAATTATGCAAGCAATGAGCTCCAAGCAGAATGTCAGAGATAACTCTGTGTAAAACTGTTTGTGATGATCATAAAGAAACCTGCAATAAATTTGCTTGCCGTTCACGCTGTAATAAACGTCGAGAACTGTTAATTTAATTTTGTTTATTAATTAGTAACTTCTATAGCACCGATGTCTCATGCAGAGAAGGCAGATCCAGATAGTGTATCAAAACTTAAAGATGATCAGCAATTTATAGTTCGTATGCTGTAGATGCTTTGTTTGCACAAAACAGCACCATATAAAAATAAATTCAGGTCAACGCTAAGATCTGCTATTACACGTCGAATAAACATAATTATTGTTGAACACATTGAACGCATTTCTTGTCTTAACCGTCCTCGATCCGCGGATTGGCTCCACATTTTGTTTCATCTGCTTCTGTTGCCTCAAGTCTCTTTCGATAAACAGATCTAATATTGATTCCGTCCACGACTTTACGTTATAAGCCCAGGTCTTTACGTCTTTCTTGAACTCTTGGATCCATGAAACTCCGCCATGGATAATCTTCTTCTCCAGGCAACCTTCACTCTTCCGCAGCGCATGCCCGAAATATGAAAGCTTCCTCTGATTAATCCTGACAGATGCCTTTCTGTCCAGCAATTTCCCATCTGCGTTCCTCGCATACCATGATACCCGAGAACCTGCCGCAGACACTTCATTTCAAATGCGTTGATTCATGCCTCCTCATCCTTATTCATTGTCCAGTCACAAGCCTACGATGGCTGGACCATTGCATACATCACAGCCATGCATTGATTGAGTGAGCGTATTAATTTACGGTGTATACCAATTTAAAAATGTGCTTTACTTAGCTGACGTTCAACACGTCCAGGAAGCTATCGTCATGTCCGTTGAAGGGTTTTAAAAGAACTGTTCGTGACTGACATGTACGTGACTTTAAGCTGAAATTATTCATACTAATACAACGTCAGTTGAAATTCTACTTCAAGCAATGCAATAGATGTTAAAGGAAACTTTATCAATCACAGTTAATTTCAAAAGTATATGTGTATATATAATATATATATACTGATTGAGTGAGCGTATATATATATATATATATATATATATATATATATATATATTGTGCACACATAGCTGCAGACGTCTTTTTAGTCCATCATGGCACAATAGGCCTACAACATGTCGAGGAATGACCGTGCGATGCAATCGTAATCTGCAATTCCTCCCATTCCGTGTTACGCAAAAGGCGAAATGTGATCGAAATTCTGCAGTTCTTTTGCTCACAAGAAAGCCAAGTCGTAACTATGTTCAATAAAAATTGCAAGTCGCAGTTCGACAGCCCAATGTAAGATAAGGTAGACCCCAACGACCCTGCATATCGTTAAACATTGGATACAGATGCATATCGTGAGGCGCGGTGGTGTACGGGTATGTTCTGTGCCTTGCAGCCGGAGGGTTGCAGGTTCGAATCCACCTCAAGCCGCCGCGTAGGGACCTTGAGCAATTATATTGCTCTGCGATATAATTGCTTCTGCGCCGCTGAGGCATGTGGCACTTCTGAGCTTGGGGCAACCTTAGTAAGAAGGGTGATATCAAAGATCAGTTGTATTTTATTGTATAAGGCTAGTAGTTGCAGATGCACAAAGAGAAGGCGACCAAACAAAGATTTGGCCAAATTTTTTTCCGATTCGATGTCCAGACATACAGACAGCTAGGGGTCATAAAGTTTCTGTATAGAAGTAGATCATAACACATGGAACAGGGATTACAGAGATACAATACATTACAATACAACTGCATTTTGATATCGCCCTTCTTCTAAAGGTGGCCCAAAGCTCAGAAGTGCACACGCCTCGACGACGCAGATGCATTATTATATTGCAGAGCAATTGTGCGCGAAGGACTTGCTCAAGGTCCCTACACAGTAACCGCCCAGGATGAGGATCGAACCCGTACTCTCCGCGTTACAGGTTAACCGCTCTAACCAGTCGGCCACCGTGCCACACATAAAGATAAGCATAAAGATGAGGTGGTCAGAGGCCGCGGGGGAAGCCGTCTTCTGGAGCGGTTGGTTGGATTGAGAATGTATCAGTTGCGTTGGAATGTTAATGTGAAAATTAATGCACTTTTCCATTGAGGAATTCTATACACGATTCAAGAACGAGATTGAGAATTAGCGTATAGGAATCAAGGCAACGACGGCGTCAATTTTGCATGACGAATCGGGGACGGATTATACTATGGAATTCTTCAAAGCTTAGAATTATAATAATATAGACCTTTGCTTATTGTACTTATCAAAATGTGCATTGAAACCCGAATAATTATAGCAGTGGTGCGGACGCTTCCAAAGTCAAGCACCTCTGCAGAGTGAAAGAAGGTGGAGTGGAATTTAGATCATGGAATCTGGAACCACTCCAAAGGTCAACAGTAACTGTCGACTGTAGGAGTCCAGATGAATCGTTGAATGCCAAATCATAACAATCTACGAGGGTTTATAGGTTGGGTGGGGAAAGGGTTATGGTAAGAGAGTGCCTTTCAGTTACAGAGGACAAACGGTTCCTTGAAAACGATGCACAAGTCCACACAGATTCAGCGCTTTTGTAAGGAACTCACAATGCGCTGTATAAAGTGTCTTTATGCATACATACAAACATACATGCATATGTAGTTATATACGTACATGCATTCATGCATGTATACATATATGATATAGCTTACGATAGTGATAATGACAACATCGCTAATATTGATCATAATAAAAATTATCTTAGATAGCGATAACGGTGATTGTTTGGCATAACCACGATAGCGACAACAACGTCGATTATGATGAAGATTATGATGACGATGTCGTTTGACTGTAGTGTAGACGACGTACTGTAACTATGAAGATGACAACAACAACAACAATGACGACGATAATGATGATGATGATGATGATGATGATGATGATGATGATGATGATGATGATGATGATGATGATGATGATGATGATGATGATGATGATGATGATGATGATAGGGACGAAGAAGAATGTGATTATAATAATAATGATCAGAATGTTGCTGATTATGATAACGATAAAGAACATGACAATGATGACCATGGTTATGGCGACCATAGTTACGATTATGCTGCTGCTGCTGCTGATGATGATGATCGTGACCATGACATAACGATGATATTGAAGAAGAAGGTGATTATAAGGCAACTGAGTCGTCATTAGTTGCTGGAGACGACGCTGATGACGACGATGATGGCAATGCAGGTGAAGGCGGAGATGGCCAGAGTAAGCCATTGGTGCCTGAACTGACGATTGACGACACTGAGCGGGAAAGGGGGCGACGACGGATCGGTCTTTCCCACCCCAGCAGCAGCGGTGCCGTCACTCCCGGTTGTTGGCTGCGACAAACTTGTTACTCTCTTAATTGACGGCCAACAAGCTTTTGTCGGCTGAGCACTCAGATACAATCTATAGGTACAACAGATCCAACACACCCATAATTTATATAATTATATATATATACATGTATATAAAATATTCTTCTATATATATGGTCACTTGAGAAGGTCTGTCAAGTCTATTAAGTTGTGGCCAGGCTCTAGAAGATGTGTTTGGTTGTTATGTTTCTCAGACTCTCGAAGCTCGAAGTTAATTATGTTAGGTTGTCGTGTTTGACCGCGCTTATCCTAAGAAGCATTAAAAGGTGTGTTAGACTTCGACTATCTGGCGATAAGCAAACTTTGTATGCTCGGTCCAATATAGTCCAAGAGAGCATGGCATTTAGGTTTTGGTCTGACGAGAGGGAGAAGGGAGGAAGCGCGCGTGCGAGAGAGAGGATGCGCCTTTGCGGCATAATTTTAGAGTCATGAAAGATATCGCTCAATGTTTGTTTGACTGTTGACCGTGATATAGAAAGGGCGAGTAAGGTGAGCGTGAGCGAGTGACAGATGCTGTTTTAACAATTTTATGCTTTAATGCTGATGACACTCTATATGTCCATCTTTCAGGCGATGGACATTGGATATAGCGTCTCAGCGAATACCTCACTATACGGTACCTAATATTTAACGCATTACGTGTAAATTCACGTGGTATCTTTTAAGTTTGGACAACCCCTTTGACACGACAGGAGCCTTCGTAAATAAGCTGGTGCCCTGTGCTTGGCTTTTAAGTAGCGATTTAGACATTTCGAGATTACAATTACGAAAGCGGATGCTTGTTTTGTTGTTTACCTGATCGTAAAGAGGAATTGGATTTCGTCATCCTTCATTGGATTCTGCGGCTGACCAAAGTCATCATAGTACAACTGCATCGGATTATTTACAGTCTCAGCACAGATCACATCAGCACCTGCAGAACCACACCACTCACTCACTCACTCACCTTGGTACGGTATTCGTAATGTGACACTGTTACAATAACAATAACGATGACTCTGCCATGATGACGATATAATGAATCAATGATAATGAACGTCATCAAAAGCCTACCTTCTTCTGATTATTTTTATAGCTTTTCTTCCAAGTACTTCGTCCTCATTAATAAACATAACTAACAATCTCATTTTTTCCATCACCACGATCGAAATAGTCATCACACCTACTTGTGTTTCTCTTTCTCATTGTCGCTATCTCTCACCTCATGGTGACCTTGGGTACAGTGTGTGAATTTCCTACCACTTTCCGTTTTAGCTGCTTCTTACAGCGTGCCATCATCATTAGGGTGGAGTGAATTATTAAGTTTGAGCATGTAGGATTGTAGGTGCTTCCGCAAAAAAAGAATCCTCGTACCGGAGTTGCGAAGGAATGCCATGACCTTGGCGAAAGTTTCCTTCATGGTTTCGAGTCGTTCCGCATGAACAGATCCTGTTGCAGAATTGATCAGCTGCGGAGTGATGGTTTCATAGGTGAATGGATAGATGGTGGATGCTGCTGCTGGTGATGCTGAGTCAGCTGCTGTCGTTTGCCTGGCGAAGAAAGGCGACGCGAAGGATGCGAAAGAACTCAATCGATTCCGTGTTGTTTATGCCCGGCATACAATAGCCACAGGAATTGCCCATCTCAGACAGACAACCTACGACAGACATCAGAAATATCAGCAGCCAATTCACGCGGAACCAGTCGCATGTATTCAGGAATTAAAGTAGTAGAGAGAGAATGATCTGGTAGTAGTAGTGGTGGCAATTGTAGTAATAGCAGTAACAGCAGCAGTAGCATCGTCCTTCATATGTACCGTGTTTACTAGTCTGTAATGGTGATGGATACCTTCATTCTTCGGCACAATGACTGACTGCATATTCGTAACAGAAATGACATCGCTCCGGTTTCTGATCCAGGAATTTGTCCTCTTCATAAGAACCTCGAATCCTTCGTAACCTTCATCTGTCGCCTCCGGCACGATATCTTTGATGCCTACATTAACAGAAAGATGGGCAAATGTTTACGTTCCCGCCTCATTTTGATCTCCAGAAATTTGCCCACATATCTGCCTTCACTCTGGACACCTCCAATTGCTTCCTGTGCCCAGCGCACCCAGTTCTTAATTTTAAATTTTATCTATAGACAACTGTTTGATTGGGATAGCTCCTTCATGGCGATGGCGTTTTAATATCGACGCATTTTTATTGCGCTATGTTATGAAAAAACGTTTTGAAATCCTATTAAAGACTTGTCTCGGATTCAATAACGGAACGGGAGATTATTGCACAAGATTCAAACCCGTTCGACAAACCATATATCATCTCTACTTGAAAAGATCAACTTTAATATGAGGATATTATGATGAACGTGGCACTTAGATTTGACGCGTTCATACAAAGCAAAATGCTTTTTTGAAGTTTCCCTCATTGGAACAGCGCCGAGAAGTCCATGCTAGCATTCAATGCATTTACTCTAAAAAACTAACATTAGGGCCTACTAAAAGTGATCATCTGGTAATGTAATAATTATACACTCGATAGCATATAATCGACACTTGTATAGCGTCGCTTTTAAACTAATTTCAGAAGGAAATTTAGCAACTGTAAGTCGAACTGAAGATACAAGTGTGGTTTCAGGTTTATACAGCGGATAAACCATGATTAAGCGCATTAAATATGATATGGTCATAAGTTCTTAAGGCGCTGCTGAATATTTACCAACGACTTTATTCATTGAGTTGTTGTTTTGCATATGGGTCTGCGATGATTTCTTGGCGTCTGTAGCGGCAACGAAGAAGACGCGGAGTAGGAAGGAGTAGGGGCTGTCGACATCTACGCTGTCCGTCCAACTCGTTAGGCTGTTCTGTATGCGTCCGTTCAGAACAGGAGCTCCCACCGTCTGCACGGACAGAATCCGACCTATATCGATCAACGGAACCATCGAAGAACTACATCAGTGCTTCTCATAATTTCTGATGCTGCAGGCCGATAATATTCTTGTTGTGCCAGCTTTGCCACCACGGACCGGCTTTTCAACATCAGCTGCTTACATAATTATATTATGCGACATGTTTATATCAATATTTATATGTCATAATATCGTCATTATTTATTTATTACAACTAAATGTTTGTGACTGTTTGAAACTGTTTATTATGTATGATCTCTGTATCGTGTTCTGATTTTTTATGCTTTACATTGTACATAATTTTAATATATTGAGTGTGATAAAATTGTGATTCCGGATCATCATTCCGGAGCCCGATAACCAATCACCCATAAACCGGGCATCGGGCATCGGGTCGCGGACCACAGTTTGAGTAGAACTGCTTTTCATCATCACCATAATCATCATCATCATCATCATCATTATCGTCATCATCATCATCAATCATCATCATCATTATCATCATCATCAACAACATCATCGTCATCATCATCATTATTGTTATTATTATTTTTCCCGAGGTAGAAAAAATCCCTCGCTGAAAAAATTATGTTAGAAGTCAGAGTTCATCCCCGAGAAATCAGGCCTCATCCCAAGTTTCACGACCATTTTGGGTTGTTACGCGGAGAATAGAGTTGGAACCCTCTGTGAGATGGTCCCTGTTTAGGGACCTTGAGCAATCTTTCACTGACAATTGCTAAGCGCCATCGATTGATGCTTGGTTGTTAGATTGTGCACAGAGGCTTAATAAATACAGAACTAATGATAATAGGGTCCATTCTAATTAATACAATGAAATTTTTCTGATTCAATTCTGTAATTAACATCAATGACCAGTCAATATGCTATTACTTCCAATTTTACTTATCCAATATCCACTCATAAATTATGTTATTGAGACAGTTCTGTTCTATAATTCAGTTTCTTAAGTCTAGCAATCCGTAACCATGGATTGTTTTCTTTACCTTTAAGTTGTTTCTTCTGAATTTTGTTGTTGATTTTGTTGACGAGATCCGTGATTCGTTCGTTTGAACCAGGAACGAAATCTTCGTAGCACAAAGTCTGCACCTTCGGAATATGTTGAGGAACCAGCCACAACCTGATACAGATACTCATATACTTAAGTAAATGTGATTAAGTGCTAAAATTGCCACGGGACTCTGCTGTTTCACTTTAATTTAATTAAAAGATCTGTCACTGCTTTTGTCATCGGTTATGTAGAAGCGACAGAGCAGGCAGACATTGATATTGCGCATTCGTACGGGGTTATACATATATGGCCAGTGACATAATATTACATGCGCCGAAGCGGGATAGTTATCATCACTAAGTCGAACAGGTCATGCAATAAAGTATTCCTCTTTCACAATATCAACCTACAGAGTACATCAGGCTGATTGGTCATAATGGAGTCGTTTGGGTAATGAATTTGGGTAATGTCAAGTCGACCCCTCTGAAGGTTGGCCAAATGCTAGAAGTAGGGGTAGAGAGTGACATGGGGAATTTCCCCGCGGGGAAACCGCGGTAACCGCGGTAAATCCCGCGGTAATGGGGACAACAATTTAATACCGCGGTAATGGGGACAAAAATTGCGGCAATACCGCGGTAATGGGGTTTACTCTCGCGGTAATACCGCGGTAATGGGGAATGTGCCGGCATAAACCCGGGTGATGTTGAGAACTGAGAACTGATAAGGAGAGTTTATTGGTTTCTGAAGCCTAAGTGAGAAATAGTCAGGACTTGATTAATGCAAACTGTCCATAAGATAATAACAGACTAATGCAGTCAATACAAATAGTTTTGTAAGCTAAAACTGTTATTTTTTAAATTTGAATTTGTGTAAACTTTTTGCGGGGAATGTGATGTCGTCCTGGGGGATGGGGTGGGGATGGGGAGCAAACCTGCGGGGATGGGGTGGGGATGAAGAGCAAACCTGCGGGGATGGGGCGGGGATGGGGACAAACCCTGCGGGGATGGGGTGGGGATGGGGACGACTAACTTGGTGCGGGGTGGGGATGGGGACGAGGATTGTCTCCCCATGTCACTCTCTGTAGGGGGTCAAAGAGAGGGAGGTCTCCCCCCTGATCTCCACGCAAAGCGGACACTGTAGACGCATTGGTAGAGAGTATAGTGTGTTATTTGTAGTTGGAAGTAGTCGGATGGGACAAGTCTCTGAGCTATAGAGTCATGAAAGTCGCCATATAATACACACATATATAGGCCTACATAATACAGAATTTTTCAGATACATATTTGTAATTATATACATCCATTATATAGGCCTGGTCTATGCCTGTGAAATGTTATCGATTTTCATGACTCATCCCTGTGAAATTGTTGGTTTAACCCACTTGTATATTTTCCTTGCGCAGATTTTTGGTCTTTGGAATCATCTAACCAAAACCATAACGATAAGTTTTATTGCTTCGTGTATGACAAAACAAGAAAACATTTGAGAACAAAGACATTCGTTAATCCAGAGCAATTGGTACGAAAGTCCCGCTGACAGGGTTACCCATGTGCATTTGAGGGAAGGCAACTGGTTATGAATTATAATTTCCAAAAATAGTGGTACTTTACTACTTAACAATAATAAAAATTTGAACAAAGTGAATGTCTGCATGAAGCAATATCCACACACAATATGTACACACAAGGCAGGATAACAGGAAGTTATGGAAATAGTCATGGATCCATAGCCAATAGAGTTTCCATTTGAATATGGAAATGCTGGGAGATTTACGTAAGTCTACGGGAAGATTATTCCAAGTCCTCGGCCCAGGACTTTGATCGGGAATTTCCGTTATTTGTTCGGTTGGTAACTCCTCTCTATAACTAGTAGATGTTCTAACATTGCAGGGATTTGACTGTGATGTCATGTTAAAGAAGTGGACAAAAGTCCCGGGCAAACATGAACTTACTCTCATAATTATACTGCAGCAAGGTGATTGCAATCTGCGCTGTACCGTACCTCTTGTGTTTGAACACTGACTGATGGCAGAAGTTGTGGTCCAAGGGTTTGAGGGATCGTTCAGCTTATATGCAAAAGCGACCAAAACAAACTGAACAACTTGGCATTTTCAACCTCCCAACATACGCTGCTTCTCATACACCAACCGCGAATAATGGGGGGGGAGTCAATTGGTCCAGATATGAGTTGGTTTTCCGTGGATGAATGGTAGGTTAAGTAATGTAAATATTGCTTACAACTGCGCACGACGTTTATGAGTGTCTTCGTGATTGTAGAAGCAAGACCAATCCGACACTTTCTATACACAAAGCGTAATAAGCAATGGTTACATAACTTTACATAGCAAAGCATTTCAGTGGTTCAGAAGACGTGTTAGATTACCGAACTGCCAACAAAAAGCTGTGATAGTGTAATCATCTGCAGCCATCCACAGGTTTACAACCTTGTACTAATGGATTGTGGCCATAATGTTTCTCTCGAGCTGAGAAACAACTTCTCTCAGAAAGATAAGAAAGCGCCATTGACGATTGTTGACTGTGATCAAGATAGTAAACTGATCGGAGCCGTGGTTATTCGAAGGAGCAGGGAGCACCTGTGACCCAGAAGGTCACACAGCAGTCGTTGGACCACAATACCAATGATGGTTTTAATGACGTATTCGAGCAATACAGTTGCCTTGGCCGCTGATCTCAGCGACGAGGAAGCGAATCCCGACATTCTCATTAAATATTGACTCGGTTTCCACTTTTTATTATCAGCTACGAGTGATTCACGTGTCACTCGTAGAATATGACTCAACTGCTGAAATTACTCATCGCAGCCAGGATATGCGGTATAAGCCAGGATTACAATGTTATTGCAAATGTTATTACTGCAATATAAAAATGAGATTGTATTTGTGTACCGTCTAAAAACAAAAGCCAGTTCTCAGTGTATCTGTCTGTTTGTCTCAACATCACAGTCGGTTTATCTGTATGTCTCGTTATGTATAATTGACAAATATTTGACGCAATGAATTGCGGGACGTCTGGATAATTAGCAGAATTAGAGATAACATAAGACTTTATCTGCTTATTTGCTATAGAATTTAGTCACGGTAATCAGCTTAGCAGTCGTTCCTGAAAAATCACGTGACTACTTTATACCAGTTAAATTTAATGAGATTTCATTGGTAGCTATTGAAAAATGTAGACTAACAAAATTATTATTATTTATAGGCAAATGTCCCGTGTCCCGACGACTTGACCTAGTCGGGACAGCCAAATGTCCCTACTTTCATATGTGTTACCAAACTAACAACATGTTGTAGCTTAAAACACAATACCCGTACGATATTTGCTCAACACCACTGTAAATTTACAACGCAGGCAAAGTGAAATATGACAATATGAATATGGTGTCAGCTTTGATGAAAGAAGAACAGTTAGCGCTACTGACTGTTCTTCGACTGATTGCAACAAGTTGGCTTCTCTTCAAGTAGTTTTGCCGAAGATTATAGGCATGTCAGACAAAGGTCTACATATATATATATATGTCAGACATTAAGATGTCAGACAAAGGTCTGAAATGGGTTGAATTTTCAAAAGCAACGAATTGTTCAAACTTGTAAAAACTTATTGAGCCTGTGTTGTCCGTGCCAGTTAGCAATGCTCCAGTTGAAAGACTCTTTTCTATAATGAAGAACCTCATGTTGACTGACGAGCGTAAAAGAATGATGTTGAACTTGTTGAAGCTGATATGCTTGTGAAAATAAATTTTAGAATGACAGGGGCGAAGTTCTAGAACTTCGTTTTAGGACAGAAACCGTTGTTGAAATCTGTGAAGAGTAATTTAAAATACAGCTTTAAATCAAAATGATGACCAGCACATAACAAAACTGGTTGAAAACTTGATCTGATCGACAGAATCATGCATGGTTCATAAGTCACAATTTCACAAAATTCCCGAAATCACTGTTGGAAATAAACAATGATATATTTATATATAAGCTTAATGTAATAAAAAATTATAGATATGCATTGGTCCAGATAATCTTTAATAACGATATTTGAGCACAATAATTACTCTGTTGCTCGACTTGTGCCGCCGCCCCTGCAATGCCTGCATGGTCCCACATGATTGTGTATCGTGAGGTGTTTTAAGACAAAATTGCGTTCCGACTTTCTGGTTTGGAAAGGTGGCAAGTTGCAGACCTATGCCATACATGGAGAAACGCAGATGCATTTGTAGACAATGGCAAGCCCATCACAATCGAAAGACCCTCTAGGTGTTGCTGTGCCACTCGTGACAATGCCAAGTGCGAAATTTCTCTGTAGACAGCGCCAGCTGCCGTTGATAAATTGCTAGGATTTCCGATTAAGGGTTGACATAAAATTTTACATCGCTCCGGCATACAGACGTGGCAGATGTAATCCTATAGGATGCTATACATGTGCAGGCATAAAGGAGGAGGCGCCTGATGTCGTTTTCGAGGGAGAGAGTCGGTTGATATATAGATGGCCTTACATAGAGAACTGAGACTTTGAAGCCTGAAATGAGAGACCGATGCTGAATAGATCCCTTGGCTAGGAAAAGGTCTAATGTCGAGACCTATGAAAGTAAAATACCCCTATGTATCGTTCAAACTGTATGGGCATACGGACTCAGTCATTGGCATGGTGCCCACCATCAGACACTTAAATAACTAGGTCACGGTATGTTCTGACAGCTAGACACGATTATTTTCGTTTCTGATTGCGAAGCCTAGAACGGTTCTTTTCACATTTATGTCTAGTTATATCAGGTTTTTAAGTCCATTTGCAGACCTAAGCCATGAGACACGACAAGAAAGTCTCGACCCGTACTCAAAATTAATAGCCAACGAGACCTGAACCCGCGGGTATACCCGTACCTGTACCATACCCACCACGTAATTAGTAGGCTTTCCCATAGTCCCAGTCACAACCACTCCAATAGGTTTACAACTTAGCATGTGGGAGTAATGATAATAGGCTGATGATCGTGTTGGTGAATACAGTTTTAATTGTAGTAGTAGTAGTAGCAGCAGCCGTAATAGTAGTAGTTGTTCTTGTTGCAATAGTAGTAATAGTAATAGTAGATTAGTAGTAGTAGCAGCAGCAGCAGCAGTAATAGTAGTAGTAGTAGTAGTAGTAATTATAATTTAAAATTACTAAACAATAGAGGTGTTTCATAATGGAAATGACGTTACAATAGGCCCTTACTCTATAACTTTAACATTACTAATAATAGACGTTTGTCATAATTGACGATACGTAACAATCGACCTTTTTCTCTAAAATTAAACTTAATAACAATGGACGTGTTTCATAATTGAAATGACGTAACAATAGACTCTTATCCTCTAAATTTCCAAATATAACATAACCAATAATAAACATGCTTTATAATAAAAGTGACGTCACAATAGGTCTTGATAATAAACATAAAATTATTTTATAATAAAAGTGACGTCACAATAGGTCTTGATTCTCTTAATTTTCACAATCGAATTGACGAAACATTGAGACTTTATTCCTTTTTTAATTTTTATTAATAGATGTTTCATAATTGAAGTGACTTAACAATATGCCTTTATTCTCTAAATTAAGTTTTTAAATAATGGACGCTTCTCATCATTGAAGTGATGCAGCAATGTGCCTAGCCTGCATTCTCGAAGTATTTAACAACAGACAATAGACTTGAATCGTAATTACAGCGAATCAACAATAGGCCTAGCCTATATTCTCAAAATGAACGTATGCAACAACAGGCTTATCTCATAATTGAAGTGACGTAACAATAGCCTAGTCTATATTCTCAAAATGAGCTTCCATGACAATAGATTTTGTATCATAATCAAAGTGACGTAACAATAGGCATATAAGCAGAATTGTTATAATTATAAAATGTTGGCAGAATCTAAACTTAGTTACAATAGATATGTTCAATAATTGAAGTGACGTAATAATACGAGTATGTAATAATTTAAACGAATTAAAAACAGATCAGACTTATGCTTCAAGCGACACAATAAATTCGTTCATAGTTTAAATGACGTCGCTTGGATATTAATATCACTGTTGTGAAGCTAGCAAATTAGCAATGCATGTAGGGCCTATCATTAGAACACAATTTAATTAACACAGTCTTGAGTTTCTGACTATTAATTAGCTCATAAGTGTCTAAAAAGTATAATAATTTATATAAAAGGGTCATAGTTATATATTAACATGCTCTTACAGGATCAGTAGTTCATTAGTTTGTAGACCAGTAGACTAACATTACCTAGAAGCAGCATCTTTACATCTATTAAAATTACGTTTTATTACAGATCTTAAACTAACATCCCCAACAACCATTTGAGATGAAAATGTTTATATTCATTTGAATCAGTGCTCGTCTCAGATAGTTACTGTTGTTAAGCGATTATAATCTCCATCATGGCAAGCTTGTCTTTCTTCCGCGTTGCTGAAGTCGTTCTGTTCGAAGTCTTCTTCTTGTAATTTTTCTAGCTTACTTCCAGTTAGAACCTGACGATGATTCACGGCAAAACGTCACCACAACAATATTTCGTATAACTTGCAAACGTTGTGCGTAAGAGATATGCTGTGGGTCTAACATCCATTTTCGCTACTGGAGTTGAACAACAATCCAGTGAATAGCAAAACGTTTGGACCGACATTAGTCCTCAGAGTTGGCAGCGTTCGTATCTCTAACTCAACGAAGTGTGTCTTCTTCTTTGCAACTTCTCTGTTACGCTAGAGACTCATTTCGTTTCGGCAGGTGGCGCTGCTAAATTCCTATACGTTATGAATGTCGCAACACACTTGACTCATTTAATCTCAGTAGGTGGCGCTGCGTTGTTTTTAAACCGTCGCCTAGATTTAAAATTTCGTGTAATGAAAGTTGGGGTGCGCGATAGTCTATTGTCGTGCTGTCCGCGTAATGTTTTCTCAAATTCTTTTCAACCGTCTTAGGACGGGCAAACATCTAGTATTATATATAGACAGAGAGACAGAGAGACAGAGAGATGCTAGAGAGACAGAGAGACAGAGAGACAGAGAGAGAGAGAGAGAGAGAGAGAGAGAGAGAGAGAGAGAGAGAGAGAGAGAGAGAGAGAGAGAGAGAGAGAGAGAGAGAGAGACAGAGAGAGAGAGAGAGAGAGAAAGCTACCTGTGGTGATCTTCAAATGAAGCGCCGATACATCAATAGCAATCCAGTAATAGACCTCTCCCAACGTAATTAATCAGACCCGCATTATAGGGCTAGTCTCAAACGGGCCTTTTTTATAATGTTAATTTGCAATATGTAGTTAGGCTATAGCTTAAGTAGTCTCTACTAGAGAGAGCTGAACATTTTGCATATTTAGTTTCATGCTAAGCGACCATAGACTGGCTCATGTCGATGATCTCCCAATCTAATGCGATCGATCAACGTTTTATCGGGCAACGGTTGACGACCCAGCCATTTAGTACAGACAGATATCGTTAGACATAAATATACAGGCCTATGTAGACATAAGCCTCATGAATTAAGCTATAAGTTAATGATATTCATACTCAATGCATACTTAATGAGAAAGAGAGAGGAGCCAGAGACAGAGACAGGAACAGAAACGGATAGATGGATGGATGGATGGATGGATGGACGGACGGACGGACGGACGGACGGACGGACGGATGGACGGATTGACGGACGATGGACAGACAGACAGACAGACAGACAGACAGACAGACAGACAGACAGACAGACAGACAGATAGATAGATAGATAGATAGATAGATAGATAGATAGATTGATAGAAATATAGAGAGGGGTAGGAGGGAGGAGGAGGAAGGGAGAGTAGAGAGAGAATGTTCCAGAGTTTGACCATGAAAAATGCACATAATTTTATTATTCTGTATATTAGTGACATACATATATCTGCATATAAACATGTTAGCCTCGATATCAATTGTAAAAATACAAAATCACAATATATGATATTAACGAAATAGACAAAATATGATAGAGAGAGAGAGAGAGAGAGAAGATAGACAGACACAGAGAGAGAGAGAGAGAGAGAGAGAGAGAGAGAGAGATTGTTACAACGGCATTATCTTATCTTTATAAGTTGAAGTAATTAATTAGCTAATGTTGATTAGTGTACCTGAGTCCTCGGACGTAGTAAGTCTTGGCGCCCTCCGTCAGTTTCTTCGAAGTGGTCATCTGTTCACTGTCTCCCAGTTTCGTTGGATCGGGAGACATCCAGGTGATGACCTCGCACGTCTTCATCTGAACTGTCGGATAACTCAGCAGATATTCGTTCGCCCTTAGCATCAGCTTCCTCTCAAACAGAATATCAAAAGCCCACTTTACTTTAGGCATCAATTATTATTCGTTTTCAATCGAGGTGTAAACTAGAACAGAAAGGGCAATCGAAGACGAACAGTGCGAGTAAATGGAAATGAGACTTGTTTGTAAACGAGGACCGGATGAATAATATCAGACAATCCAGTTACCGAAGAAAATAAAGCCAAAAGGTGAGAAGAACTTAACAGTTTTGTTCTTCCATAGCAAAAATGGCTGAAGGACAAGTTAACAGTTGTGTTACGTCTACTACTTGAATGACGCCGGCAAAACATCACCATCAGAGTCATCTATAGTTTAATCTAATCGTTATCGATACGCATTAACTAACTGGATGAGGATAGAAGAGCCAAGCAAGTGATGTCCTGGAATTCTGGAGGGAGAAGGAAAAGAGGAAGACCACGGAAGAACTGGCTGGAAACCATCAGCGACGACTTGAAATGCCTGGAAATGTCGTGGGAGGAGGCGGAACAGCTTGCGATGAACAGAGACGAGTGGAGGAGATGCGTTGCCCGATGTGAAGACCTACATGGGAAGGACTTAAGTTCTAAGTAAGTAATTAACTAACTTGCTCTGGTGTAGGCCTAATATAATAATTCATGATATAGTGATGTTGTTACTATTAATGACGGTAACAATTCAAAATGACGGCAACACTAAAAAATGAGGGTAACAATAAAAAATGAGGGTAACAATAAAAAAATGAGTGTTACAATAAAAATGAAGGCAACAATATATATATATATAATATATATATATATATATATATATATATATTATGACGATCTCTCAGAGATCCAGAACCTTTTCAGTAGACGTGCATGGCAGAATATCAAATTTTGTTTTCAGTGGACGAGGAATGATGACCCGTATGCGTGCGTCTATTGCTTCCTAAAACGCTTTCCCTTTAAAAACACGCACGCATCAGACACTGCTCCAGTTTTCGTCGGAAAACAACGGAATATAGGACATCGCTGACATAATATTTCGACAGACTCGAGCGAATGCGGATGGCAGTTCAACCATCGCCTTCATTCTCTCTTCCCAATCCTATTTCTTCTTCTGTTCGAGGAACTTGTTCAATACAAGTTCGATTCTAATCGATTAGACAAGCAGCTAATTCTAATTCTAAATCGATTAGCAATTAGACTAATCGATTAGCTAATCGACTAGACATTTTTAGACAAAAAGCTAACTCTGATTCTAAACGACAAGCTACAAGATTTTGCTAATTCTTATTCTCATCGATTACCAAATTTCAGCAGCTAATTCTAATATTCTAATCAGTTTGCAATTTAACTAATCCTGCCCATCTCTGCACTGACAAGATAACCCGTAAGCAGTTAAAGAAACACGACCCCTACAATCCCAATGGTGGAATAAATACGTTCTCGGCCAGTCATTTTCGTTTTCGCCTCTAACACGCATGCACTTGGCATCGGCCAGACTATGATAAGCTCTACAATTTAGAACCTCGACAGTGCCTTGTGGTATATGAATACATTATATCCCACAGGAAAGGACTGTTATGGCCCCACATCGCGTCATTGCTTTGTGAGTCCCTCCTCATGGAATGACCTTCCCTTTTTACGCTCTAAGATTTCGTCTGGGTTGTATCCCTCATCTGCTTGAAAACTTTTTAATTCCCTCGGGGCAGTCGCTAAACATATGTTTAAATACAATGCAATACACAAACTACAAAGTCTATCTATATGATTACTTAAATATTTTTATCTACGCATACATTGGCATAGGCTAGATCTGCATGTATCAAAAGAAACTACAATGTTTATTCGAATGCTAACTCACTGAAATGCGGCGTCTGAGTTCTTGTTGTGGTTGGACTCTATAAGATCATCGTTTCCCTGCGGCAGTTGTTGGGTGAAATCGACGTACTTCAGCTTCCACGTGTTCTTCACGGTTGAGACGGACGTCTGCTTGCGAGGCGATTGCTGCTGCTGCTGACGCAGAGTCGATCGCCTCATGTCCGGCCCTGTCTTGTTCCCAGCGGTGCTGCGAGCAGATGAGGAGGGAGAAGGTGAAGATGGAGATGACTTATCTCTGGTATCCATTGTTAGATCCGATTAAAATACGCAAGAGACACCGTCGTGAAACAATCTAAAGAAAATCTAGAGTAAGTCAATAACCTGACCAGCCTCAGCGTTTGATTTCTGAACAGTCAACTGTTTGAAAGCAGATAAACCATCAAAGTCTACCGTAGGCAAATTCCACTTGTTGCATCATCATTTCTATTGACTACTGTGGTCATATAAGCCATAGGCATCTACTAGAGTGTCGACAGCTCAACTGACACGCTGTGACAATGTGACGGTGTCATAACGTCATATGAGACATGCTGCTGTTTCAGCGTTTGTTTTCTGGTCGCAACACTGTTGTCCAGCAGAAGACTAAATGCGACGTGCCATTCGTTGATGTCGGTCGACGCGGTTCTTTGATGTCTGCAGAGCAGCCATCTCTGCCGAAGCAATGAGCAACTGCTGGCGATGCTCCTCTGGCGCAGTATCATCATCGTCTGCATTATGCATTTATAGCGTGCGGCTGCATGAGAAGCACTCGGCTGCGGAAGCTGGTGTACGGCGAACGGTGCATCGAGGAACAGGCGTCATTAAAAAGTGAAGCTGAGGCTCATGTCAACAACGGGGTTGCGATCGCTGTTGAGCATAGCGTAGATGTTGCAAACTTGCATATGGTTGAACAGTGCCGGGGTCGTTCTTCTGATCTCGGTTCCACAGCTCGTGGGATTCGTGGCCAGTTGTGGGCGACGTAGGAACGACTGCGGGAACGAGAGGCAAGCGGCGTATATGAAACTTTCGCACCTTTTGGAAATAAAATTTAGTTTTACACAGATGGCTAAGCGCTTTTCCACAGTATTTTACAGGTCCCAAAGGATATTGGCGGGCAATGCCGCGGTAACGAAACTGACCTCGGCCACCAAGGTTTCCGAGGCTGAAACTCGCAATTGGCTGAAGACGCAATCTGTGTGTCAGACTTATCAGCACATGCCACACCACATACCACGTCCAATGCTCGACGAAGATCGACCTGACGCCGTGCAACAGGCCACCTCTTGTATCTGCATTCATGAAAAGGTGGGTCGCAAGAAGATCACATATGCCTGACTGTAGTGATGTCGCCTCACGATACAAAGAGGCTGACCAACAACAACCTAGTTACTTATGTGAACAGAATGCTCTTATGTATGTTTGCGGATATCTTTGTTAAGAACATTGTTTACCTGGAACAATTGTTATGCATGCAAAGTTGCATTTTGTGATACAAGCAATGAGTGCGATGATGGCAGAAAAGTGTTCTTGTTATTCAAAGCATATAAGTGTAATGATGCATAAGTCTTTCATTCGTTGTAAATTTGTACGTGCCTTCAGTGCTATTCTATTCATATATTTATAAGTGTAACTGTTTGTTTTTGTCTTTTTGAAGCTGTTCGACTTGAAGAAAGCGTGCAACTTGTCCGATATTCGGCGTAATGCGGTTGATACTGTAAAGAAAACAGTTGTATTGCCTAGCGAATGCATAGAGCTTGACATTTCTAAGCTTTTAACAAGTTTCGCCAATGTGATTATATTTAAAAAAGTTAGGTTCTTCAACAGAGATGTGAAAAAGGTTAAAGTAAGTGGGGAAAAGAATAAAAAGTGTGCCATTTCTGTCTCTTCTACAGCACTTCAGCTTACAAATGACATCTCTAATTTTCATCCGGTCTTTGCAATCTTAGCTCCAGCTGGAATGGGTTTTTCTCCAATAATGTATTTCGTGCCGTAGTTGTCACTTCATGTGATGATTTTTTAAACTGTTTGAAACTGTTCGTTGCATTTTACCTTTAACTGCATGTTTCAGGATTGCAGGAGTTCTGTTATGAATAACAAGTATTCTTCAAGTACACGTTATTGTGTTTAATATGGACACCTAGATGATAATTCACATTTATCAATAGCTTCTTATTCACAGAAAGTAAACGTTAGGCAGACATCCATATTCAATTTGTTCTAGGAACAATAGACTGCAAAAGTCATGTGGTCCTAGAATTAGCTCCACATGTCACGAAAACAAACGCCAACACCACCAGTCGTTTGGTCTTAGGAAGAATAAACTCCACTGGAGTTTCTATTCACCAACAGGGAGTGTTTAATGTAATGTAATGTAATATAACAAGTGCAACATGTAATGTTTAAGTCCTAAGTCCTAGACACATTATACTCCACCGATCAATTAGCCCTAGTAAGAATCAAGTCAGGCACAGGCAATTTATAGGCGCTATCCAGTGATCCCGTCCTTAACAAAAAAAGTACCAGAACGCCGGTATCACGAAATAGAGTATCCGTCCTAAGACTATCCGGAGGATGTATGAATTTATCCACCCGGATGGAATAAACCGGTTTAGAGTATCCGGCGGGATAAACCATTCTATCCCCCATCGTCATACGCGTCACGATAGCCTCGACGAAAATCCAGTCAAAATCACCAAAAACGAAGTAAATTAATTTCAGGTCGACGTACAAACTAAAGATACGCAACTCAAAATATTTTATGTGTACAATAAATCCAAACAGTACGACTGAATACACTTAGAAACCGCGAAAAATGCAAACTAAACCGATAAACCAAACTCCATTTCGCTAAGGGGATACTCATGTATGGGGGATACTCTATTTTGTGACACCGGCTTCAGGCGCCGTGCTAATCTAAACATTTTACTGGTACGCCGTTCCGGTCGTCAAGTAAAGAACCGGAACAGCGCTGGGATATAAAGACTCCGGAAGCGCTTCATAGGGAGACGATGCAGCCATATAATAAAGCGTAGCCTACTACACCGGCTGTCCGTGCATTAGTATTGTGAGACTGTTCACGTATGCCGCTAGGAGCGCTGCAGTCACCATACATTATAATGGAATTATAGCGCAGACCATTGAAATACGGACCAGTTGGACTTCTGGCTACTCTTTACCTATTCTTTGCCCTAACCGAAACTTGGATCACTTCATCTGCAACTCACTGTCAACTTTGTAGCTGTAGACCTGACTGAAATATACAGGCGACCTAAATGTAAACTGAGAATCTCTATAGCGTTTCTCGAAACCTAATCGCACAGGGTACTGGCTTTTTCACGAAATTATGAAGGAGTTACAACAGATATCATGTAAAGAACAAACACCGGTTGGTAGACGAACAGAGAGAGAGAGAGACAGACAGAAATCAGAGAGAAGTATAATAATGAGAGAGAATATGTTAGAGATATATTATAATACTAGATAGATTCTGCTATCTAAGTATTCTTGTAAGTTTTTCTTTCCTCCGAGTTTTTCTCATCCGTCTAGACTTGCTAGGCCGAATTTCCTTCTGTATAATAATGATAATATAATATGTTATAACTATAATTATATTATAATACTATAATATCGTTCTTTTATCTAAGTAGCCTATTCTTGTAAGTTTCTCTTTCCACCGAGTTTTTCTCATCCGTCTAGTTTACTTGCTAGGCCGAATTTCCTTCTGTTCTCTTCTTATATCTCATCCGTTTCCATTTTCTCCGCTTTCTCTTATTCGTCATCCACTGAAATCCTGCTCTTCTCCTTTGTACCTTCCATCTTCTTTTATGTCCATCTTCTTTTTGTCTTCCATACAAAATTGTGTAAATAACATGCACACGAACAAGTGACCAACAACAGTTAGTAAGTAGCTTGAAACTACATTTATTTACATAACACAATGAATCGAGAACAAGATCAATGGGAAGCACGTTAAAAAACAGTTTATTTAGCGCCTTGTTCCATATATAAGCTCACTGTACACGACAAAATTTAATGGTTATTGACTAAATATGACTTTCCCCTTAGCCTACTTGAAGGCCTTATTAGGAAATTTTGCAAGCAATGAGAACCAAGCAGAATGTCAGAAAAAACTATCTGTGCAAAACTGTTGGTGCATAATTATAAAGATAGCTGCAATAAATTTGCTTGCCTTTCATGGTGGAATAAACGTCGAGAACTGTTAATTTAACTTTGAATTATTAATTAGTAAATTTAACTTTGAATTATTAATTTGTAACTTCAATTTTTCCGGTGTCTCATCCAGAATAGGCAAATCCAGATGGCGCATCATAAGTAAAGACAATCAGCTGTTAAATAGTTCGCATGCTGTAGAGTAAAACTGTGTCTGCACAAAACAACACCATATAAAAATAAATTCAGGTCAACTCTAAGATCTGCTATTAAAAGTCGAATAAACATATTGTTGAACGGATTGAACGCAGTTTTTGTCTTAAACGTAACACGGACAATTTTATTTCATCCGCCTCTGTCTCAATTCTCTTTCGATAAACAGACAGTCCACGACTTAATGTTATCAATCAACGTTATTTTAGTTCTTCCTTGAACGCTTGATCGGCGAAGCCATGTCTTGGATTATCTCCTTCTCCATGCAACCTTAAAAATTCACTTGACTTAATTGACGTTAAACATGTCCAAGAAGCCATCATCATGTCCGTTGCAGGGTTTTCAAAAGAAAACTGTTCGTGGCTAACATGTACGTAACTTTCTGTTGAAATTTATACTGATAGAATGGAAACAGCGTCAGTTGAAATTCTACTTCAGCCAATGCAATAAGTGTTAAGGGAAACTTTATCAGTCACAGTTAATTTCAACGAAACTGAAACCCAAGTAAAAATCTTTGAAGAGTTGATTGGGTCTCTTTTGGGTCTAGCATTCGTTAGCAGTGTAAATTAAGGTAGACGCCAACGACCCTGCATGATACAGATCCACTAGTTTAGTAGTTAAAAGAGAAGGCGACCAAACAAAGGTTTGGCCAAATTTGTTCCGATTCGATATCCAGACAGACAGACAAACAAACAAATTGACAGTCATAGGTCATAAAGTGTCTGCATGGAAGCAGACCAAAACAAATGGAACTACTTCAGCTGTGCAGCAATGGCAGAGACACGAAGTGGTCAGAGGACGCGGAAAGCCGGTTTCAGGAGTGTTTGGATGGATTGAGAATGCTTCGGATGAGTTGGATTGTTGGCGTGACAGCTGAGTTTGATGCACTTCATCCAATGAGGAATTCTATATACGGTTCAAGAACGAGGTTGATATTTAGCGTAGGAGCTAAGGCAGCGATGACGTCAATTTTGCATGACGAATCGGGGACGGATTATACTATGGAATTCTTCAAAGACTATAATTATAGACCTTTGCTTATTGTAATTGTCAAATGTGCATTGAAGTGGGCATGTTTCAGAGGTGCGGACGCTTCCAAAGTCGAGCAGTTCTGCAAAGAGCACGAAGGTGGCGCGGAATTTAGAGCTTGGAATCTGGACCGCTCCAAGTCAACAGTAACTGTTGACTGTAGGAGTCCAGATGAGTCGTTGAATGCCAAGCATCACAGTCTACAAGGGTTTATAGTGTCTGTTAAGGTTAGAGATTGCCACTAATAGTTAACCTTTTGAAGAGCAAACGGTTTCTCGAAAACGACGCACGGTGATACAGATTCAGCACTTTTGTGAGGGGCTCAAAATGCGCTATATTAATTGTCCCCATACATGCATCATACATGCATGCATAAACGTATACATACATACATAAAACAGGTGATATAGATGACGATAGTGATAATGACAACATCGTTAATATTGATCATAATAAAAATTGTCTTAGATAGCGATTACGGTGATTATTTGGCATAACGTCAGTGACAACAACTACGTCGATGCTGATGCAGATAATCATGACGATGATGATGATCCATGACATCATCATCATCATCATCACGATGACGATGTCGTTTGAATGTAGACGACATAGTGTGACTATGGAGATGACGACGACGACGATGATAATAATGATGATGACGATGATGGCGATAAGGACGATGAAGAAAGAAGAAAATGATTATGATCAGGATCAGGATCTTGTTGATTATGACAACAATTAGCAGAATGATAATGGTGACCATTGTTATGATGAAAATGATGATGATGATGATGAAGAAGTAGATGATGATGAAGACGATGATGATAGGGCAGCTGAGTCGTTCATTTGTTGCTGTAGACAACGCTGACGACTACGATGATGGCCATGCAGGTGAAGGCGGACACGGCCAGAACCAGCCACCGGTATTTGAACTGACGGGTGACGACGCTGCGTAGGAAGAGGGGCGACGACCGACCGCCCTTTCCGCCCAGGGCCCCTGCAGGGGTGCCGTCACCCGGTGACCTGGGACCGGAGGAGGCGTCATCTGTCCCGGCGGCCACTGCTCCCTGCGAAGCACACGTACCTCTCCTCATTGACCGCCGACAACCGTTCGTCGGCTGACCACTCAGATACAATCTATAGGTAAAACAAACAAATCCAGCACACCTATACTTACATCTATATTATATACATTTACACACACACACACGCACACACCTATACTATGTATCTATAATAATTATATACATTTACAAACACACACACACACAGTATACATATATAGCTTGTTGTATCCGGCCACTTGAGAAGGTCTGTTAAGTGTATTCAGTTGTCGTCAGATTTCTATAAATATTTTTGACATGCTCCAGAAGATGTTAGGTTGTCATATTTGACAGACTCAAGGCCTGGTATGTTTGACCTTGCTTAGAAGGGTTCCGCGACAACTCGTCTACAGACTTTTCATCTACGACACTTCGTCTACAGACTTCGTCTAACGACATTTCGTCTACAAGTGTATCTGTATCCATTACGGCTAATCAACAGAGGCCGCTTTCTTATAGTTTCGCTAAACGTGCTAAATATTCTCAGGAATCCAGCTTATAATTACTGAAAAGATTATTTTCATCAATCCAACTTCTATTGAATGGAAACTTAGTTTCAACCATGCATCTAGCTTAGTATCCAGCTTCTATTTACGGTAAAAATTATTTCGATCAATCCAGCTTCTATTTCAACACAGGAATGTTTTCATCAATCCCACTTCCATTTAGGGAAACAGTTGTTTTCATCAATCAAGCTTCCATTCTAAAGTGACAATATCAAATAACTTTGTAGACGAAATGTCGGTAGACGAAATATTTGTAGACGAAGTGTCGTAGACAAAATGTCGGTAGACGAATTGTCGTGAGACCGCTTAGAAGTTGTGTTAGAACTTCGGCCATCTGGCCAGAAGCGAACTCTATGATGAGCTCGGAACAATATTTTCTAAGAGAGATTAGCATTTAGGTTTTGGTCTGTCGACAGCGGAAGGGGAGGAGGGGAGGAAAGGAGGAAGGGGAGAAAGCGCGCGAGAGAATGAGCTTTTGCGGCATAATTTTAGAGTCACGAAAAATATAGCTGAATATGTGTTGACCGTGATTTAGGAAGAGAGAGTAAGGTGTAAGATCTCCATTGTCTTTGGACAATCCCTTTGACACGAATCAGCGCTCGTAAATAAGCTGGTGCTCTGTGCTTGGCTGTAAGTAGCGATCGAGATTACAAGTACGAAAGCGGATGCTTTTTGTGGTTTACCTGATCGTAAAGAGGAATTGGATTTCGTCTTCCTTCATTGGATTCTGCGGCTGACCAAAGTCATCATAGTACAACTGCATCGGATTATTTACCGTCTCAGCACAGATCACATCAGCACCTGCAAAACCACACCACTCACTCACTCTCGTAAGATCATCGTACATTGACACTGTTACAATAGCAATAACGATGACGATGCCATGATGATGATCTAATGAATCAATGATCATCAGTAGTCTACCTTGTTCTGATTATTTTTATAGCTTTTCTTCCAAATACTTCGTCTTCATTAATAAACATAACTAACAGTCTCATTTTCCCATCATCATCGTCATCATCATCATCATCATCATCATCATCATCATCATCATCATCATCATCATCATCGTCATCATCATCATCATCATCATCATCATCCAAATAATTATCACGCCTACTTGTGTTTCTCTTTCCTATTGTCGCTATCTCTCATCTATATGGTGATCTTGGGTACAGTATGCGAAATTTTTACAACGTTTCCGTTTCAGTTGCTTTTAGAGTATGCCATCATCATACATAAATTTTATGCATGTAAGATTGTAGGCGCTTCTGTAACGAAGGAATCCTCGTACCGGAGTTGCGAAGGAATGCCATGACCTTGGCGAATGTTTCCCTCATGGTTTCGAGTCGTTCCACATGAACGGATCCTGTTGCAGCATTGATCAGCTGTGGAGTGATGGTTTCATAGGTGAATGGATAGATTGTGGCTGCTGCTGATGGTGATGCTGAGTCAGCTGTTGTCGGTGGAGTTGCCTGGCGAAGAAAGGCGACGCGAAGGATGCGAAAGAACTCAATCGATTCCGTGTTGTTTATGCCCGGCATACAATAGCCACAGGAATTGCCCATCTCAGACAGACAACCTACGACAGACACATCAGAAACATCAGCAGCCAATTCACTCGGAACCAGTCGCATGTATTCACGACTTAAAGTAGCCTAATAGGGATAGAATGATCTGGTAGTAATAGCAGCAGTAATGGTGGTGGTGGTGGTGGTAGTGGGGTGGTGGTGGTGGTGCTGGTGGTGGTGGTAGTGGGGTGGTGCTGGTGGTGGTGGTGGTGGTGGTGGTGCTGGTGGTGGTGGTAGTGGGTGGTGCTGGTGGTGCTGGTGGTGGTGGTGGTGGTGGTAGTGGTTAAAGTGGTGGTGGTGGCGGCGGCGGCAGTGGTGGTGGTGGTGGTGGCAGTGGTGGTTGTGGTGGTGGTTGTGGTGGTGGTAGGTGGTGGTGGTGGTGGTGGTGGTGGTGGTGGTGGTGGTGGTGTGGTGGTGGTGGTGGTGTTGGCGTCTTTTGCTTGCGACATCTTATGTTTGCCAAGTGAGCATTGGATAGTGACTTCATTTACCTTCAATGACCTGAAATGAAAGCAACAGGACCTTTGTGAAAACAGTCAGAGGCGGAAGTTAGAGTCTGGCAGCCAGGTGCATTGTGAAGTATTTGCAGAGTGGGAGACGTTTTTTTAGCCTACTGCAGACGATGACAAAGGTATGAAGATGAAGATGAGCGAGTCCTTTATATTTTCGAACTGCGTCATAACGACACGTCGTGCTTCATATGTACCGTGCATGCATCTATGTATGCCTCTATGTATGCATCTACATCCATGTATGTATACGCATGTATAAATGTATGTATGTATAATGTAGACAAATCCGTAACACGTGGGAGTGTTGGTTGATGTGTTGTGGGGCTGGCAGACAGGTAAGTAGCTGGGTAGGGGGTATAGGTTGATGGGTCATAGGCAGAGACATGCAGATAAGTAAGTAAAAGGGAATAGGTAGACCTATCCAGTGTGAAACGGTGGTGGATACCTTCATTCTTCCGCACAATGACTGATTGCATGTTCGTAACGGAGATGGCGTCGCTCTGTTCTCTCAGCCAAGAATTTGTCTTTTCAATGAGAACCTCAAATCCTTCGTAACCTTCTTCAGTCGCCTCCGGCACGATGTCTTTGATGCCTACATCAACAGAAAGATGGGCAAATGTTTACTTAGTTCCCGCCTTATTGGTGGTCACCCGAGATGCCTTCGCTGGGAACACTCTCCACTGGCTTCCTGTGCCCCAGCTTATCCAGTTATAAATTTTTACTCTTATGCGCAACTGTTTGATGAGGTAATTCATCTATACTTCAAGACCTTCTGTACTCCCTTCTTTTTACTTCCTTGTCGCTCCACTGGACTGCCAGAGGCTCTTTCTGATTGTTCCCCGCATGCGCGAGGCCGCTGCTCATGTTTTACCTAAGTCGGCCTGTGTAGTTGGAACCGTCTTTCGTAGGAAATTGTATGCGGCTTGAGCTCTTCAGCCTTTCTCTTCCGCTGTTCCGGAAACGTCTGAAGTCCATTTGATGTGTTAGTGATGGCACTGATCTGGCTCTGGAGAGACTCCGCGTCGTTGAGTGGCGCTTTAATAAGACAGTGTTCGATTACAATTTCATTTTGATTAGGCTTCAAAGTACGTCTCAAGTTTTCTTCATAACATATGCATGGTAAATGTCACTGAAGTTTCTCAGCACCAAAACACATAGCCTATCTAAAGACAGCGGCGCTAAATGAGGCAATAGCCACTTTGCTAATGGATAGCCTACTGTGTCCAACTTAGTTCCGCTAATCAGATGTCTTGAAAGTCGGAATATGATACTCAAGTCTTTAAAGTTTAAACATACATAATTCCTGTAAAATACTCACAAATTCAATTAATCACAACTGTGAAAATTGTTAGTTTAATTTCCCTCTAACCGCTCGTAATCTTTGAGAGGTTGCTTGACGTCTGCTATCATTTAGGGACTATTATCAAAATATGCTGAAGTATAAGAATTGCAATCCGCTCCGTGTCTGGCGATGGCGTTTTAATATCGACGCATTTATTGCGTTATGTAATGAAAAAACGTTTATAAATCGTATTAAACCTTCGTCTCGGATTCAATAACGGGACGAGAGTATTGCGCAAGAGTCGAACACGTTCGACAAACCACAATATACATCTCTACTTGAAAAGATCAACTTTAATATGAGGATATTATGATGAACGTGGCACTTAGATTTGACGCATTCACACAAAGCGAAACGCTTTTATTGAGTTTTCCCGCGTTGAAGCTCCTGATTTCTTTGTCCACTTGAACAGCGCCGAGCAGTCCATGCATTAATTTTGCTCTCAGATCATCTGTTAGAATGGTCGATGGACGTAATGTAGTATATAAATACACTCGTGCAATGTAATGTAACTCGACAACATAATCGACACTTACATAGCGTCGCTTTTAAACTAATTTCAGAAGGACATTTAGCAACTGTAAGTCGGATTGAAGATACAAGTGTGGTTTCAGTTAATACAGCGGCTAAAACCATGATTAAACGCATTAAATGTGATATGGTCATAGGTTTTAAGGGGTCATTAAATATTTACCGATGAGTCGGTTGACTGAGGTTTTGTTTTGCATATGGGTCTGCGATGATTTCTTTGCGTCTGTGGCGGCAACGAAGAAGACGCGGAGTAGGAAGGAGTAGGGGCTGTCGACGTCTACGCTGTCCGTCCAACTCGTTAGGCTGTTCTGTATGCGTCCGTTCAGAACAGGAGCTCCCACCGTCTGCACCGACAGAATCCGACCTATATCGATCAACGAAAACAGCGATTCTCCTTTACATCGCTCCTTCTCATACATTCTGATCTTGTAACTTTTCTTTTACACGGACCGGCTTTTCAACATCAACTGCTTACATGATAGAAAACATGTTTATTATGTATATTACAAAAATTAGATTTCATAATATCGTCACTATTTATTACTGATACGTTTGTTGCTGTTTAAAATGTTTATTATGTATGATATCTGTGTCGTGTTCTGAGTTTGTACTGCTTTACACTGTACACAATTTTAATAGTTTGAGCATAATAACTTGTGATTCCGGTTATCATTCCGCTACCCGATAACCAATCACTCACGTTTCACGAACAGGAACGGGCCCCACCGACCACAATTTGAGTATGGTAGGCCTATATTAAGGTATATTCGTTTATTCATTTACCCTTCCTGTCATAACGTAGCACAGCTTTACTCTATTAATGCTATTACTACTACTTCTACTACTATAGCTACTACTAATAATTCTACAGTTGTACTACTACTAATATCATAGTAGTACTATTATTATTTATTATTCTAATACTAAATAATCCCTTAGTATATATCATTAGGAACAATAAAATATGTTAGGAGTAAAATGTCTATCTCCGTGAAATCAGGCCTCGTCCCAGGTTTCACGACCATCCGGGATTGTAAGACGAAGAATATCGAGTTGGAACATTTTCTGAGATGTAGGGACGGACTTGGAGCAAGTCTTTCACTGGCAACTGCTCAGCGCCATCGATTGATGCTTAGTTGTTTGATAGTGGGATTAATAAATGCATATTTAATTATAATTAGGCATGTTCTTATTAATAAAATGGGATTCAATTTCTGTTATTCAAGTCTTAATTAAAATTAATGACCAGTCAATATGTCATTACTTCTAATTTTAGTTATACTAATAATAATAAATAATAATCTTTTCTTTAATTTAGCGCCTGACATACGCACTGCGCTGTACAATTACATGTTATGCAATTTAAATCTTAACTACTAACAGAACAGACAGCCTGCAATACACGGCGCTAATAGCAGCCTACAAAGCATATTCGCCATTTATATAGCACCGTATCAACTCGTATATAATTTTGTTAAGACAGTTCTGTTCTGCTAGTCAGTTTCTTAAGTCTAGTCATTCGTAAACGTCGTTTTCCTGACCTTTGAGTTGTTTCTTCTGAATTTTGTTGTTGATTTTGTTGACGAGATCCGTGATTCGTTCGTTTGAACCAGGAACGAAATCTTCGTAACACAAAGTCTGCACCTTCGGAAAATGCTGAGGAACCAGCCATAACCTGATACAGATAATCATATAACTTAGGTAAATGTAATGTAATGGCTAAGGTTGCTAACGCATTACGGAACTCTGCTGTTTAAAATTTATTTTATTAATATGCCTGTTACTGCTTCAGTTATCGGTCATGTAGAAGCGACAGAGCAGGCAGGCATTGATATAGCGCATTCGTACGGTTGCAAAATGGTGCTATATAAATGGTTAATGACATTACATTACATCTTCTGATACGATAGTTATCAGTATTAAGTTGAACAGGTCACGCAATAAAGTACGCGTTTGTCGGTAGAGAGTGTATGATGCTATTTGTATTTGGTAGTAGTAGGATGGGACCAGGAATAGATCTCTATGAGCGAGAGTCAAGAAAGTCGCCATATATAATGATGTGCATAATTCACAGATAAACAGTGGCCACATACATTTATATACACAAGCATACATACATGTAAGCTTATAAATACATATTTTTATATATACAATAATTATACATGTATATATAAATAAATATATATAAAATGTATATATACATCCATTATTATATACATTTGCCTCTGGAATGTGAGAGAATTTCATGATTCATCCCTGTTTCTTTATGCTCGTAGCCTTGCGCATATTCTTGGTCTCTGCAATAATTCATTCTCACATATTGCGCTAAGGTGATTGCAATCTGCGCTGTATTTGGCCCAGTTGTGTTTGATCATCGACTGATGGCAGAAGTTGAGGTCCAAGGGTTTGAAGGATCGTTCAGCCTATTTGCATACGTGACCAAAACAACCCGAACGACTGGGCATTTTCAGCCTCCCAACATGCGCTGCTTTTCATATATACCGACCCCGAATGGTGGGTTGAGAGAGGCCGAGTCAATTGGTCCAGTTGGTTTTCCGTTGATGAATGGTAACTAATGCAAATATTGGATACAACCGCACGCGAAGTTTCATCGTTATTGTAGTATCAATCTAAAACTGAATTTACAGCCCACTAATAGACCTGCTTGAGCATTTCAAGAAAATTCCAGATCCCTCTATTTCCCTCAACCTTGACTCTGCATCCACCCACACATTCATCGCAAATTCTCCTCTCCGCAGCTTAGGTGTCATTGTTTGACCAATACCTTAGTCTCTCCGATCACATCACCCATCTTTCCCGTTCCTGCTTCATGCATATTCGTGACCTATAGTCCACGCTAAATTTGACTACTGCAATTCTTTCTTCCTCCACAAAGATATCACCAAAATAAACCGCCTCCAAGCTATTCAGAATGACCTCGCCTGTGCTGTCGCCAAAACCCCCAAACACCAACACATAACACCTATAGCCTACTAAAATCACTCCACTGGCGTAAAATATCTGAACGAATAGAATATAAAGTCATAATCATTCAGCTACAACACACTTCAATCCTTCCTGCCCTTCCACCTTTGTCAGTTCTTCAAGGTCATAATCACTTCGCTGAAATCGCTCCTCTTCTGCCCTAACACTCCTCAGCCCTTCCGTCACCTCATCACTAAAATTTTCAAATCGCTCCATAACCCTAGCTGTTCCGCCTCTCTGGAACAAACCCCCGCCAGTATTACAACAAATATCTGAGCTATCCTACGAACTCACCAAAACCTCATCTTTTTATAACTATTGGAAACCGAGTCAATGTTTGATGAGAACGTCAGAAACAACTTCTCTCAGAAAGAGAAGAAAGCGCCATTGACGAGATTTTATTGGTCTGTGATCAAGACGGGGAACTGATTGGAGCCGTCGTTATTCGAAGGAGCAGGGAGCACCTCTGATCCCGAAGGTTACAGCAGTCGTTGGACCATAACACCTACATGTATGATGGTTTGAATGACGTATTCGAGCAATACAGTTGCCTTGACCGCTGATTCCCGACGGGGAGAATTCGAGGAATCGAATCACGACGATCTCATTAAATATTGACTCAGTTTCCAATGGTTTTCAGCCATTACTCACCGCAGCAAGGATATGCGGTATAAGTCAGGGCTACAACGTTGTTGCAAATCTTATCACTGCAAAAGGAAATGAGATTGCATTGTGCGACGACTATAAACAAAAGCCAGTTCTCAGTGTGTCTGTCATCTGCCTGCTTGTCTCTGCGTCACAGTCAGTTTATAAACTGTACGTGTCACTATGTATAATTGGACGATATTTGCCGCTGAATGAATTGCATGCGGTTGGTTTGGATGATTATAGGCATTAAAGAAAACCTGGGACTATTAATAATTATTACGGAGGGATTCGAAACGGACGAAAATTGGTTCATTGACCTAGAATACGTTTGTGGCTCTGATTTTACATCCGAGACTTTTGCAGGTCAGATCAGTTTTAGTCCCTTTTGTTTTTGTGGGCGATTGTCGTAACGAAACGAAAGTGACTTAATTCGATAAAGATAACTTGCAATGAAATGACTACAAACAACGTCGAGAAAGATGCATTTGGCTTTGTTTACATTTGCTTTGTTGCAAGCTCTGACCTGTTGAGTGCCCGGATGTCAGTGTAATCTAAACATAGATGGCCACATACATCGCCCGCGATGTTTCAGAAAAGACGATCTCTGATTGGCTGACACATTGCCGCATCATATCCCTTCCCTAATATTAGTTCCAGAGAAAACATAAGACTTGTCTCTGCTTATTCACTATAGAATTTAGTAGCGGTAACCAGCTTAGCAGTCGGCCCTGCTAAATTACGGCAATTTACGTGAGTAGGGCCTAGGCCTTCTTTATATTAGTTAAATTTGATTAGATTTCATCGGTAACTATTGAAAAGTATAGTCTATCCCAGCCTTTGAATTTTGTCGACTTCATGGTGGCTTTTGATCCTATTCAAACAGGAGGAGGCTTATAGACTAATAAAATTATTATATTAATAGTTAACGGATTTAAGGAGACTCCCATAACCTAACAATCCCTAACTTGGACGCGACCTACTGAAAAACTGAGCTTAATACCATGCGTCATGCCAACTTATACCTAGCCTATATATAAGCCCGAGATTCGTTAGTGTCGATCGATTCCTAAAATTGCATCCTATGTAGCAGCCAAACTGTCCGTCAAACGACTCGCTCATCAAGGTCCATCGTTAGCTCGAGCAAGACAGTCAATATTTGACCGGTCAGATAACCAGTTCATGGTTTAGACCTGATCTTATCCGTGAGCTCCGAATGAATAAGGTGATCGCCTGCGTCTATGATAGCTATCCTCCAGATTTACTCTCTACCAGATGCGTTTAATGCCTTACACGGAGAAACGTAGACGCATTTTTAAACCATGGCATGCCGACCACAATCGAAAGACCCTCTAGGCGCTGCTCTATACCATTCGTGCCAAATGCCAAGTGCGAAATGTCTCTACAGCGGAAGCAGCTGTTGATAAATTGCTACGATTTTCCCATTATGGGCTGACATAAAATTCTGCATCGCGGGCATGCAGACGTGGCAGATTGCAATCCTATAAGATGCTTATGTGCATGCATAGAGAAGGCGGAGCTTGAGATTGTTCGGAGAAAGAGAGTCGCATGATATATAGATGGATTTACAAAGAACTGAGAGCTTGGACCGATGCTGAATGCATTCCTTGGCTAGGAAAAGTTCTAATATCTAAACCCATAGGCTAAAGTACAACATCCCTGTGGATCGTTAAAACTGTATACGGGTATGACCTTAGTCATTGTTATGCTGCCCACCGTCAGACATTTAACTAACAAGGCCACATGTACAGTATGTTCTGACAGCTAGACTCGATCATTTTCGTTTTCGATTACGAAACTTAGACAGAAAGGTTCTAGTCACATTTATGTCTAGTTAGTTAGAGTGTTTAAGTCCAGCTGCAGACCTAAGCTACACGCCTGCAAATTCTTCTCAAAGACTGTCTGCATCTGAATGAGTTCTTATAAATCACCTCAGATCCTTTGTGCATCTGTGACCAGTGCCGGTGTCACAAAATAGAGTATCCCCCTAAATGAGTATCTCCCTTAGCGAAATGGAGTATGCGGTTTAGCTTGCATTATTGGCGGTTTCTAAGTCTATTCAGTGGTACTGTTTGTATTTATTGTACACATAAATTTTTTAAAATTGCGTATCTTTAGTGTGTACGTCGACCTGAAATTAATTTACTTCGTTTTTGGCGATTTTGACTGGATTTTCTTCTTGACTATCGTGATGCGTGTGACAATGGGAGATAGAATGGTTTATCCCCCCGGATACTCTACACCGGTTTATTCCATCCGAGGGATATGCTTTAGGGGGAATACAATATCACGGGACACCGGCTTTAGGCAGGCTGTTGCCTGAGGCTCCAAAATATAGTGGGCGCAGTATGTGTTATAACAGTTTTATGTTTTTCACTTTTTACCATATTTTCAATTACAATGATTGTTATCATTTGAATTCAAAACTTTCTCTTATGGAATAAATTTAAAACAGTTATTGATTTAATTGCACCTTTTCAAATAATTCAACTTCAAATACCGCACAAGTTTTATTTTAACTATTAAAATTCAATTATTTCACTTCAGTCTGTACTCTGTAGTAGTCTGTCCGTAATAATAAATAAGACGCCGACTTTTAGTAAAAGGTACTGGGGCAAGAATTTCTCCAGCTTCGGTTTCATTGTTTAGTTGAGCTAAGCTTTAGGCTACGTGCTCATCTGCAGAACATCTCTATACCAACAGGGTTCAGCCGCTACCATCGGCCGAACCTAAGGTGGGTTAGGCAGTGATGTAGTACTCGAGTCCGGCCTAGGACTCGAGTCCGACTCGAGACCGATTTTTTGTGGACTCGGACTTGGCTTGTCGCGACTCGGACTCGGACTCGAAGGCCCGGACTCGAATTTGACTCGCTGACTCGGTTTTCGAGTCACAATTTTGTCCCGCGATAAAATACTATTTGAATACTTGCTTATTTGCGAGTTAAAGAGTTATTGAAAAGAGAGAATTGAAAAGAGTTGCTGAAATGAGTTGCTGAAAAGTGTTGCTGAAAAGAGTTGCTGAAAAGAGTTATTGAAAAGAGTTATTGAAAAGAGTTATTGAAAAGAGTTATTGAATAGAGTTATTGAATAAGTTTTTGAAATGAGTTATTGAAATGAGTTATTGAAATGAGTGATTGAAATGAGTGATTGAAAAGTTAGTTTCAATAAAAAGTTATTGAAAAAGTCTATTGAATAAATGAGTTATTGAAAAGAGTTATTGAAAAGAACTCTTTTATTGAAAAATAATTGAAAAGAGTTATTGAAACTCTATTGAAAACTCTTATTGAAAAACTCTTTTGAATAATTGAAATAAGTTATTTCAACTTTTTCAATAAGTTATTGAAAAACAATAACTCTTTATTCAATAACTCTTTCAATAACTCTTTGAAATGACTTATTTTCAATAACTCTTTTGAATAACTCTTTCAATAACTCTTTTTATTGAATAACTCTTTCAATAACTCTTTTCAATAACTCTTTCAATAACTTTTTCAATAACTCTTTTTCAATAACTCTTTCAATAACTCTTTTCATAACTCTTTCAATAACTCTTTTCAATAACTCTTTTCAATAACTCTTTTCAATAACTCTTTTCAATAACTCTTTCAATAACTCTTTTCAATAACTCTTTTCAATAACTCTTTTTCATAACTCTTTTCAATAACTCTTTTCAATAACTCTTTTCAATAACTCTTTTCAATAACTCTTTTTCAATAACTCTTTCAATAACTCTTCAATAACTCTTTCAATAACTCTTTCAATAACTCTTTTCAATAACTCTTTTCAATAACTCTTTTCAATAACTCTTTTCAATAACTCTTTTCAATAACTCTTTTCAATAACTCTTTTCAATAACTCTTTCAATAACTCTTTTCAATAACTCTTTTCAATAACTCTTTTCAATAACTCTTTTCAATAACTCTTTTCAATAACTCTTTTCAATAACTCTTTTCAATAACTCTTTTCAATAACTCTTTCAATAACTCTTTTCAATAACTCTTTTCAATAACTCTTTTCAATAACTCTTTTCATAACTCTTTCAACTCTTTTCAATAACTCTTTTCAATAACTCTTTTCAATAACTCTTTTCAATAACTCTTTTCAATAACTCTTTCAATAACTCTTTCAATAACTCTTTTCAATAACTCTTTTCAATAACTCTTTTCAATAACTCTTTTCAATAACTCTTTTCAATAACTCTTTTCAATAAATAAATAACTCTTTTCAATAACTCTTTTCAATAACTCTTTTCAATAACTCTTTTCAATAACTCTTTTCAATAACTCTTTTTTCAATAACTCTTTTCAATAACTCTTTTCAATAACTCTTTTCAATAACTCTTTTCAATAACTCTTTTCAATAACTCTTTTCAATAACTCTTTTCAATAACTCTTTCAATAACTCTTTTCAATAACTCTTTCAATAACTCTTTTCAATAACTCTTTTCAAACTCTTTTCACTCTCTTTTCAATAACTCTTTTCAATAACTCTTTTCAATAACTCTTTTCAATAACTCTTTCAATAACTCTTTTCAATAACTCTTTTCAATAACTCTTTTCAATAACTCTTTTCAATAACTCTTTTTTCAATAACTCTTTCAATAACTCTTTTTCAATAACTCTTTTCAATAACTCTTTTCAATAACTCTTTTCAATAACTCTTTTCAATAACTCTTTTCAATAACTCTTTTCAATAACTCTTTCAATAACTCTTTTCAATAACTCTTTTCAATAACTCTTTTCAATAACTCTTTCAATAACTCTTTTCAATAACTCTTTTCAATAACTCTTTTCAATAACTCTTTTCAATAAATAACTCTAACTCAATAACTCTTTTCAATAACTCTTTCAATAACTCTTTTCAATAACTCTTTTCAATAACTCTTTTCAATAACTCTTTTCAATAACTCTTTCAATAACTCTTTCAATAACTCTTTTCAATAACTCTTTTCAATAACTCTTTTCAATAACTCTTTCAATAACTCTTTTCAATAACTCTTTTCAATAACTCTTTCAATAACTCTTTTCAATAACTCTTTTCAATAACTCTTTTCAATAACTCTTTTCAATAACTCTTTTCAATAACTCTTTTCAATAACTCTTTTCAATAACTCTTTTCAATAACTCTTTTCAATAACTCTTTTCAATAACTCTTTTCAATAACTCTTTTCAATAACTCTTTCAATAACTCTTTTCAATAACTCTTTTCAATAACTCTTTTCAATAACTCTTTTCAATAACTCTTTTCAATAACTCTTTTCAATAACTCTTTTCAATAACTCTTTTCAATAACTCTTTCAATAACTCTTTCAATAACTCTTTCAATAACTCTTTTCAATAACTCTTTTCAATAACTCTTTCAATAACTCTTTCAATAACTCTTTTCAATAACTCTTTTCAATAACTCTTTCAATAACTCTTTTCAATAACTCTTTTCAATAACTTTCAATAACTCTTTTCAATAACTCTTTTCAATAACTCTTTTCAATAACTCTTTTCAATAACTCTTTTCAATAACTCTTTCAATAACTCTTTTCAATAACTCTTTTCAATAACTCTTTTCAATAACTCTTTTCAATAACTCTTTTCAATAACTCTTTTCAATAACTCTTTTCAATAACTCTTTTCAATAACTCTTTTCAATAACTCTTTCAATAACTCTTTTCAATAACTCTTTTCAATAACTCTTTTTTCATAACTCTTTTCAATAACTCTTTTCAATAACTCTTTAACTCTTTTTCAATAACTCTTTTCAATAACTCTTTCAATAACTCTTTTCAATAACTCTTTTTCAATAACTCTTTTCAATAACTCTTTTCAATAACTCTTTTCAATAACTCTTTTCAATAACTCTTTTCAATAACTCTTTTCAATAACTCTTTTCAATAACTCTTTTCAATAACTCTCTTTCAATAACTCTTTTCAATAACTCTTTTCAATAACTCTTTCAATAACTCTTTTCAATAACTCTTTTCAATAACTCTTTTCAATAACTCTTTCAATAACTCTTTTCAATAACTCTTTTCAATAACTCTTTTCAATAACTCTTTCAATAACTCTTTTCAATAACTCTTTCAATAACTCTTTCAATAACTCTTTTCAATAACTCTTTTCAATAACTCTTTTCAATAACTCTTTTCAATAACTCTTTTCAATAACTCTTTTCAATAACTCTTTTCAATAACTCTTTTCAATAACTCTTTTCAATAACTCTTTTCAATAACTCTTTTCAATAACTCTTTCAATAACTCTTTTCAATAACTCTTTTCAATAACTCTTTTCAATAACTCTTTTCAATAACTCTTTTCAATAACTCTTTTCAATAACTCTTTCAATAACTCTTTCAATAACTCTTTTCAATAACTCTTTCAATAACTCTTTTCAATAACTCTTTTCAATAACTCTTTTCAATAACTCTTTTCAATAACTCTTTTCAATAACTCTTTTCAATAACTCTTTTCAATAACTCTTTTCAATAACTCTTTTCAATAACTCTTTCAATAACTCTTTTCAATAACTCTTTCTAACTTTTCAATAACTCTTTTCAATAACTCTTTTCAATAACTCTTTTCAATAACTCTTTCAATAACTCTTTTCAATAACTCTTTTCAATAACTCTTTCAATAACTCTTTTCAATAACTCTTTTCAATAACTCTTTTCAATAACTCTTTTCAATAACTCTTTTCAATAACTCTTTTCAATAACTCTTTCAATAACTCTTTTCAATAACTCTTTTCAATAACTCTTTTCAATAACTCTTTTCAATAACTCTTTTCAATAACTCTTTTCAATAACTCTTTTCAATAACTCTTTCAATAACTCTTTTCAATAACTCTTTTCAATAACTCTTTTCAATAACTCTTTCAATAACTCTTTTCAATAACTCTTTCAATAACTCTTTTCAATAACTCTTTTCAATAACTCTTTCAATAACTCTTTTCAATAACTCTTTTCAATAACTCTTTTCAATAACTCTTTCAATAACTCTTTTCAATAACTCTTTTCAATAACTCTTTTCAATAACTCTTTTCAATAACAATAACTCTTTTCAATAACTCTTTTCAATAACTCTTTTCAATAACTCTTTTCAATAACTCTTTCAATAACTCTTTTCAATAACTCTTTTCAATAACTCTTTTCAATAACTCTTTTCAATAACTCTTTTCAATAACTCTTTTCAATAACTCTTTTCAATAACTCTTTCAATAACTCTTTTTTTCAATAACTCTTTCAATAACTCTTTTCAATAACTCTTTTCAATAACTCTTTTCAATAACTCTTTTCAATAACTCTTTTCAATAACTCTTTTCAATAACTCTTTCTTTTCAATAACTCTTTTCAATAACTCTTTTCAATAACTCTTTCAATAACTCTTTTCAATAACTCTTTTCAATAACTCTTTTCAATAACTCTTCTTTTCAATAACTCTTTTCAATAACTCTTTTCAATAACTCTTTCAATAACTCTTTTCAATAACTCTTTCAATAACTCTTTTTCAATAACTCTTTTCAATAACTCTTTCAATAACTCTTTTCAATAACTCTTTTCAATAACTCTTTTCAATAACTCTTTCAATAACTCTTTTCAATAACTCTTTTCAATAACTCTTTTCAATAACTCTTTTCAATAACTCTTTTCAATAACTCTTTCAATAACTCTTTTCAATAACTCTTTCAATAACTCTTTTCAATAACTCTTTTCAATAACTCTTTTCAATAACTCTTTTCAATAACTCTTTTCAATAACTCTTTTTCAATAACTCTTTTCAATAACTCTTTTCAATAACTCTTTTCAATAACTCTTTCAATAACTCTTTTCAATAACTCTTTTCAATAACTCTTTCAATAACTCTTTTCAATAACTCTTTTCAATAACTCTTTCAATAACTCTTTTCAATAACTCTTTCAATAACTCTTTTCAATAACTCTTTTCAATAACTCTTTTCAATAACTCTTTCAATAACTCTTTTCAATAACTCTTTTCAATAACTCTTTTCAATAACTCTTTTCAATAACTCTTTTCAATAACTCTTTTCAATAACTCTTTTCAATAACTCTTTTCAATAACTCTTTTCAATAACTCTTTTCAATAACTCTTTTTAACTCTTTCAATAACTCTTTTCAATAACTCTTTTCAATAACTCTTTTCAATAACTCTTTTCAATAACTCTTTCAATAACTCTTTCAATAACTAACTTTTTCAATAACTCTTTTCAATAACTCTTTCAATAACTCTTTTCAATAACTCTTTTCAATAACTCTTTTCAATAACTCTTTTCAATAACTCTTTTCAATAACTCTTTCAATAACTCTTTTCAATAACTCTTTTCAATAACTCTTTTCAATAACTCTTTTCAATAACTCTTTCAATAACTCTTTTCAATAACTCTTTTCAATAACTCTTTCAATAACTCTTTTCAATAACTCTTTTCAATAACTCTTTCAATAACTCTTTCAATAACTCTTTCAATAACTCTTTTCAATAACTCTTTTCAATAACTCTTTTCAATAACTCTTTTCAATAACTCTTTTCAATAACTCTTTCAATAACTCTTTTCAATAACTCTTTTCAATAACTCTTTTCAATAACTCTTTCAATAACTCTTTTCAATAACTCTTTTCAATAACTCTTTTCAATAACTCTTTCAATAACTCTTTCAATAACTCTTTTCAATAACTCTTTTCAATAACTCTTTCAATAACTCTTTTCAATAACTCTTTTCAATAACTCTTAACTCTTTTCAATAACTCTTTTCAATAACTCTTTTCTAACTCTTTCAATAACTCTTTTCAATAACTCTTTTCAATAACTCTTTCAATAACTCTTTTCAATAACTCTTTTCAATAACTCTTTTCAATAACTCTTTTCAATAACTCTTTCAATAACTCTTTTCAATAACTCTTTTCAATAACTCTTTTCAATAACTCTTTCAATAACTCTTTTCAATAACTCTTTTCAATAACTCTTTTCAATAACTCTTTTCAATAACTCTTTTCAATAACTCTTTTCAATAACTCTTTTCAATAACTCTTTTCAATAACTCTTTTCAATAACTCTTTTCAATAACTCTTTTCAATAACTCTTTTCAATAACTCTTTTCAATAACTCTTTTCAATAACTCTTTTCAATAACTCTTTTCAATAACTCTTTCAATAACTCTTTTCAATAACTCTTTTCAATAACTCTTTTCAATAACTCTTTTCAATAACTCTTTTCAATAACTCTTTTCAATAACTCTTTTCAATAACTCTTTTCAATAACTCTTTTCAATAACTCTTTTCAATAACTCTTTTCAATAACTCTTTTCAATAACTCTTTTCAATAACTCTTTTCAATAACTCTTTTCAATAACTCTTTTCAATAACTCTTTTCAATAACTCTTTTAACTCTTTCAATAACTCTTTTCAATAACTCTTTTCAATAACTCTTTTCAATAACTCTTTTCAATAACTCTTTTCAATAACTCTTTTCAAACTCTTTCAATAACTCTTTTCAATAACTCTTTCAATAACTCTTTTCAATAACTCTTTCAATAACTCTTTTCAATAACTCTTTTCAATAACTCTTTTCAATAACTCTTTTCAACTCTAACTCTTTTCAATAACTCTTTCAATAACTCTTTTCAATAACTCTTTCAATAACTCTTTTCAATAACTCTTTTCAATAACTCTTTTCAATAACTCTTTTCAATAACTCTTTTCAATAACTCTTTCAATAACTCTTTTCAATAACTCTTTTCAATAACTCTTTTCAATAACTCTTTCAATAACTCTTTTCAATAACTCTTTCAATAACTCTTTCAATAACTCTTTTCAATAACTCTTTTCAATAACTTTCAATAACTCTTTTCAATAACTCTTTTCAATAACTCTTTTCAATAACTCTTTTCAATAACTCTTTTCAATAACTCTTTTCAATAACTCTTTTCAATAACTCTTTTCAATAACTCTTTTCAATAACTCTTTTCAATAACTCTTTCAATAACTCTTTTCAATAACTCTCTTCAATAACTCTTTTCAATAACTCTTTTCAATAACTCTTTCAATAACTCTTTTTTCAATAACTCTTTTCAATAACTCTTTTCAATAACTCTTTTCAATAACTCTTTTCAATAACTCTTTCAAATAACTCTTTTCAATAACTCTTTTCAATAACTCTTTCAATAACTCTTTCAATAACTCTTTTCAATAACTCTTTTCTTTCAATAACTCTTTCAATAACTCTTTTCAATAACTCAATAACTCTTTTCAATAACTCTTTTCAATAACTCTTTTCAATAACTCTTTTCAATAACTCTTTTCAATAACTCTTTCAATAACTCTTTTCAATAACTCTTTTCAATAACTCTTTTCAATAACTCTTTCAATAACTCTTTCAATAACTCTTTCAATAACTCTTTTCAATAACTCTTTCAATAACTCTTTTCAATAACTCTTTTCAATAACTCTTTTCAATAACTCTTTTCAATAACTCTTTTCAATAACTCTTTTCAATAACTCTTTTCAATAACTCTTTTCAATAACTCTTTCAATAACTCTTTTCAATAACTCTTTTCAATAACTCTTTTCAATAACTCTTTTCAATAACTCTTTTCAATAACTCTTTTCAATAACTCTTTTCAATAACTCTTTTCAATAACTCTTTTCAATAACTCTTTTCAATAACTCTTTTCAATAACTCTTTTCAATAACTCTTTCAATAACTCTTTCAATAACTCTTTTCAATAACTCTTTCAATAACTCTTTTCAATAACTCTTTTCAATAACTCTTTTCAATAACTCTTTTCAATAACTCTTTTCAATAACTCTTTTCAATAACTCTTTTTTTCAATAACTCTTTTCAATAACTCTTTCAATAACTCTTTTCAATAACTCTTTTCAATAACTCTTTCAATAACTCTTTCAATAACTCTTTCAATAACTCTTTTCAATAACTCTTTTCAATAACTCTTTCAATAACTCTTTTCAATAACTCTTTTCAATAACTCTTTTCAATAACTCTTTTCAATAACTCTTTTCAATAACTCTTTTCAATAACTCTTTTCAATAACTCTTTTCAATAACTCTTTCAATAACTCTTTTCAATAACTCTTTCAATAACTCTTTTCAATAACTCTTTTCAATAACTCTTTCAATAACTCTTTTCAATAACTCTTTTCAATAACTCTTTCAATAACTCTTTTCAATAACTCTTTTCAATAACTCTTTTCAATAACTCTTTCAATAACTCTTTTCAATAACTCTTTCAATAACTCTTTTCAATAACTCTTTTCAATAACTCTTTTCAATAACTCTTTTCAATAACTCTTTTCAATAACTCTTTTCAATAACTCTTTTTCAATAACTCTTTTCAATAACTCTTTTCAATAACTCTTTTCAATAACTCTTTTCAATAACTCTTTTCAATAACTCTTTTCAATAACTCTTTTCAATAACTCTTTTCAATAACTCTTTCAATAACTCTTTTCAATAACTCTTTCAATAACTCTTTTCAATAACTCTTTTCAATAACTCTTTTCAATAACTCTTTCAATAACTCTTTTCAATAACTCTTTTCAATAACTCTTTTCAATAACTCTTTTCAATAACTCTTTTCAATAACTCTTTTCAATAACTCTTTCAATAACTCTTTCAACTCTTTCAATAACTCTTTTCAATAACTCTTTTCAATAACTCTTTTCAATAACTCTTTCAATAACTCTTTTCAATAACTCTTTTCAATAACTCTTTTCAATAACTCTTTCAATAACTCTTTTCAATAACTCTTTTCAATAACTCTTTTCAATAACTCTTTTCAATAACTCTTTTCAATAACTCTTTTCAATAACTCTTTTCAATAACTCTTTCAATAACTCTTTTCAATAACTCTTTCAATAACTCTTTCAATAACTCTTTTTCAATAACTCTTTTCAATAACTCTTTTCAATAACTCTTTCAATAACTCTTTTCAATAACTCTTTCAATTTTCAATAACTCTTTCAATAACTCTTTTCAATAACTCTTTTCAATAACTCTTTTCAATAACTCTTTTCAATAACTCTTTTCAATAACTCTTTTCAATAACTCTTTCAATAACTCTTTTCAATAACTCTTTTCAATAACTCTTCAATAACTCTTTCAATAACTCTTTTCAATAACTCTTTTCAATAACTCTTTTCAATAACTCTTTTTCAATAACTCTTTCAATAACTCTTTTCAATAACTCTTTTCAATAACTCTTTTCAATAACTCTTTTCAATAACTCTTTTCAATAACTCTTTTCAATAACTCTTTTCAATAACTCTTTTCAATAACTCTTTTCAATAACTCTTTTCAATAACTCTTTTCAATAACTCTTTTCAATAACTCTTTTCAATAACTCTTTTCAATAACTCTTTTCAATAACTCTTTCAATAACTCTTTTCAATAACTCTTTTCAATAACTCTTTTCAATAACTCTTTTCAATAACTCTTTTCAATAACTCTTTTCAATAACTCTTTTCAATAACTCTTTCAATAACTCTTTTCAATAACTCTTTTCAATAACTCTTTTCAATAACTCTTTTCAATAACTCTTTTCAATAACTCTTTTCAATAACTCTTTTCAACTCTTTTCAATAACTCTTTCAATAACTCTTTTCAATAACTCTTTTCAATAACTCTTTTCAATAACTCTTTCAATAACTCTTTTCAATAACTCTTTTCAATAACTCTTTTCAATAACTCTTTTCAATAACTCTTTTCAATAACTCTTTTCAATAACTCTTTTCAATAACTCTTTCAATAACTCTTTCAATAACTCTTTTCAATAACTCTTTCAATAACTCTTTCAATAACTCTTTTCAATAACTCTTTTCAATAACTCTTTTCAATAACTCTTTTCAATAACTCTTTTTCAATAACTCTTTCAATAACTCTTTTCAATAACTCTTTTCAATAACTCTTTTCAATAACTCTTTTTCAATAACTCTTTTTCAATAACTCTTTTCAATAACTCTTTTCAATAACTCTTTTTCAATAACTCTTTTCAATAACTCTTTCAATAACTCTTTCAATAACTCTTTCAATAACTCTTTTCAATAACTCTTTCAATAACTCTTTCAATAACTCTTTTCAATAACTCTTTTCAATAACTCTTTTCAATAACTCTTTTCAATAACTCTTTTCAATAACTCTTTTCAATAACTCTTTTCAATAACTCTTTTCAATAACTCTTTTCAATAACTCTTTTCAATAACTCTTTCAATAACTCTTTTCAATAACTCTTTTCAATAACTCTTTTCAATAACTCTTTCAATAACTCTTTTCAATAACTCTTTTCAATAACTCTTTTCAATAACTCTTTCAATAACTCTTTTCAATAACTCTTTTCAATAACTCTTTTCAATAACTCTTTTCAATAACTCTTTCAATAACTCTTTTCAATAACTCTTTTCAATAACTCTTTTTCTTTCAATAACTCTTTTCAATAACTCTTTTCAATAACTCTTTTCAATAACTCTTTCAATAACTCTTTCAATAACTCTTTCAATAACTTTCAATAACTCTTTCAATAACTCTTTTCAATAACTCTTTTCAATAACTCTTTTCAATAACTCTTTTCAATAACTCTTTTCAATAACTCTTTTCAATAACTCTTTCAATAACTCTTTTCAATAACTCTTTTCAATAACTCTTTTCAATAACTCTTTCAATAACTCTTTTCAATAACTCTTTTCAATAACTCTTTCAATAACTCTTTTCAATAACTCTTTTCAATAACTCTTTTCAATAACTCTTTTCAATAACTCTTTCAATAACTCTTTTCAATAACTCTTTCAATAACTCTTTTCAATAACTCTTTTCAATAACTCTTTTCAATAACTCTTTTCAATAACTCTTTTCAATAACTCTTTCAATAACTCTTTTCAATAACTCTTTTCAATAACTCTTTTCAATAACTCTTTCAATAACTCTTTTCAATAACTCTTTCAATAACTCTTTTCAATAACTCTTTCAATAACTCTTTTCAATAACTCTTTCAATAACTCTTTCAATAACTCTTTTCAATAACTCTTTCAATAACTCTTTTCAATAACTCTTTCAATAACTCTTTTTCAATAACTCTTTTCAATAACTCTTTCAATAACTCTTTTCAATAACTCTTTCAATAACTCTTTTCAATAACTCTTTTTCAATAACTCTTTCAATAACTCTTTTCAATAACTCTTTTTCAATAACTCTTTTCAATAACTCTTTCAATAACTCTTTTCAATAACTCTTTTCAATAACTCTTTTCAATAACTCTTTCAATAACTCTTTCAATAATAACTCTTTCAATAACTCTTTCAATAACTCTTTTCAATAACTCTTTCAATAACTCTTTCAATAACTCTTTTCAATAACTCTTTCAATAACTCTTTTCAATAACTCTTTCAATAACTCTTTCAATAACTCTTTTCAATAACTCTTTTCAATAACTCTTTTCAATAACTCTTTTCAATAACTCTTTTCAATAACTCTTTTCAATAACTCTTTTCAATAACTCTTTTCAATAACTCTTTTCAATAACTCTTTTCAATAACTCTTTCAATAACTCTTTCAATAACTCTTTTCAATAACTCTTTTCAATAACTCTTTTCAATAACTCTTTTCAATAACTCTTTTCAATAACTCTTTTTTTCAATAACTCTTTTCAATAACTCTTTTCAATAACTCTTTTAACTCTTTCAATAACTCTTTTCAATAACTCTTTTCAATAACTCTTTTCAATAACTCTTTTCAATAACTCTTTTCAATAACTCTTTCAATAACTCTTTTCAATAACTCTTTTCAATAACTCTTTTCAATAACTCTTTTCAATAACTCTTTTCAATAACTCTTTTCAATAACTCTTTCAATAACTCTTTCAATAACTCTTTTCAATAACTCTTTTCAATAACTCTTTTCTCTTAATAACTCTTTCAATAACTCTTTCAATAACTCTTTCAATAACTCTTTTCAATAACTCTTTTCAATAACTCTTTCAATAACTCTTTTTTCAATAACTCTTTTCAATAACTCTTTTCAATAACTCTTTTCAATAACTCTTTTCAATAACTCTTTTCAATAACTCTTTTCAATAACTCTTTTCAATAACTCTTTTCAATAACTCTTTTCAATAACTCTTTTCAATAACTCTTTCAATAACTCTTTTCAATAACTCTTTTCAATAACTCTTTTCAATAACTCTTTCAATAACTCTTTCAATAACTCTTTTCAATAACTCTTTCAATAACTCTTTTCAATAACTCTTTCAATAACTCTTTTCAATAACTCTTTTCAATAACTCTTTTCAATAACTCTTTTCAATAACTCTTTCAATAACTCTTTCAATAACTCTTTTCAATAACTCTTTTCAATAACTCTTTTCAATAACTCTTTTCAATAACTCTTTTTCAATAACTCTTTTCAATAACTCTTTCAATAACTCTTTTCAATAACTCTTTTCAATAACTCTTTTCAATAACTCTTTCAATAACTCTTTTCAATAACTCTTTTCAATAACTCTTTTCAATAACTCTTTTCAATAACTCTTTCAATAACTCTTTCAATAACTCTTTTCAATAACTCTTTTCAATAACTCTTTTCAATAACTCTTTTCAATAACTCTTTTTCAATAACTCTTTCAATAACTCTTTTCAATAACTCTTTTTCAATAACTCTTTCAATAACTCTTTCAATAACTCTTTTCAATAACTCTTTTCAATAACTCTTTTCAATAACTCTTTTCAATAACTCTTTTCAATAACTCTTTTCAATAACTCTTTTTCAATAACTCTTTTCAATAACTCTTTTCAATAACTCTTTTCAATAACTCTTTTCAATAACTCTTTTCAATAACTCTTTTCAATAACTCTTTTCAATAACTCTTTTCAATAACTCTTTTCAATAACTCTTTTCAATAACTCTTTCAATAACTCTTTTCAATAACTCTTTTCAATAACTCTTTTCAATAACTCTTTCAATAACTCTTTCAATAACTCTTTCAATAACTCTTTTCAATAACTCTTTCAATAACTCTTTCAATAACTCTTTCAATAACTCTTTTCAATAACTCTTTCAATAACTCTTTTCAATAACTCTTTTCAATAACTCTTTTCAATAACTCTTTTCAATAACTTCTTTTCAATAACTCTTTTTCAATAACTCTTTCAATAACTCTTTCAATAACTCTTTCAATAACTCTTTTCAATAACTCTTTTCAATAACTCTTTCAATAACTCTTTTCAATAACTCTTTTCAATAACTCTTTTCAATAACTCTTTTCAATAACTCTTTTCAATAACTCTTTCAATAACCTTTCAATAACTCTTTCATCAATAAACTCTTTTTCAATAACTCTTTCAATAACTCTTTTCAATAACTCTTTCAATAACTCTTTCAATAACTCTTTTCAATAACTCTTTCAATAACTCTTTTCAATAACTCTTTTCAATAACTCTTTTCAATAACTCTTTTCAATAACTCTTTTCAATAACTCTTTTCAATAACTCACTTTCAATAACTCCTTTCAATAACTCTTTTCAATAACTCTTTCAAATAACTCTTTTCAATAACTCTTTCAATAACTCTTTCAATAACTCTTTTCAATAACTCTTTTCAATAACTCTTTTCAATAACTCTTTTCAATAACTCTTTTCAATAACTCTTTTCAATAACTCTTTCAATAACTCTTTAACTCTTTTCAATAACTCTTTCAATAACTCCTTCAATAACTCTTTTCAATAACTCTTTTCAATAACTCTTTTCAATAACTCTTTTCAATAACTCTTTCAATAACTCTTTTCAATAACTCTTCAATAACTCTTTCAATAACTCTTTTCAATAACTCTTTTCAATAACTCTTTCAATAACTCTTTTCAATAACTCTTTCAATAACTCTTAACTCTTCAATAACCAAAACAACCCGAACGACTGGGCATTTTCAGCCTCCCAACATGCGCTGCTTTTCATATATACCGACCCCGAATGGTGGGTTGAGAGAGGCCGAGTCAATTGGTCCAGTTGGTTTTCCGTTGATGAATGGTAACTAATGCAAATATTGGATACAACCGCACGCGAAGTTTCATCGTTATTGTAGTATCAATCTAAAACTGAATTTACAGCCCACTAATAGACCTGCTTGAGCATTTCAAGAAAATTCCAGATCCCTCTATTTCCCTCAACCTTGACTCTGCATCCACCCACACATTCATCGCAAATTCTCCTCTCCGCAGCTTAGGTGTCATTGTTTGACCAATACCTTAGTCTCTCCGATCACATCACCCATCTTTCCCGTTCCTGCTTCATGCATATTCGTGACCTATAGTCCACGCTAAATTTGACTACTGCAATTCTTTCTTCCTCCACAAAGATATCACCAAAATAAACCGCCTCCAAGCTATTCAGAATGACCTCGCCTGTGCTGTCGCCAAAACCCCCAAACACCAACACATAACACCCATAGTCTACTTAAATCACTCCACTGGCGTAAAATATCTGAACGAATAGAATATAGTTACAATCATTCAGCTACAACACACTTCAATCCTTCCTGCCCTTCCACCTTTGTCAGTTCTTCTGTTGGTCATAATCACTTTCTGCTGAAATCGCTCCTTCTGCCCTAACACTCCTCGTAGCCCTTCCGTCACCTCTTTATCACTGTAATTTCAAATCGCTCCATAACCCTAGTTGTTCTGCCTTCTCTGAACAAACCCCGCTGCATAACAAATATCTGAGCTATCCTACGAACTCACCCGCTAAACCTCATCTTTTTATAACTATTGAAACCGAGTCAATGTTTGGCTGAGAACGTCAGAAACAACTTCTCTCAGAAAGAGAAGAAAGCGCCATTGACGAGATTTTATTGGTCTGTGATCAAGACGGGAACTTCATTTTGTTTCTCGATACTTCTGTCAATGTTTCTGTGAAATTCTGTCCCATCGACTCGATCTAACGAATCATAGCGCTGTAAAATAAGTAAGCCTAGGCCTACATTATAATGCACACAATCGATGGAAAGTTTAGGCGGCGAGAAAGTGGTCTGACCATCCGCCCTCAAATATGCCAAGGATAAAAAACAAGGTCAACTGCACTTCATACCCATGGCGGTTAGATGAAAGAATAATAATATTCTTTGCCTTGTTATGTTTCACCTTTTCCATTTCGCGGTAGATGTGATCAGCAGTTTGCTGAAGATGCTTTGTCCCTTACTTTAAGGTCTCTCTCTATGTCTGTCTGTCTGTCTGTCTCTGTCTCTGTCTCTCTCTCTCTCTGTCTCTGTCTCTCTCTCTCTCTCTCTCTCTCTCTCTCTCTCTCTCTCTCTCTCTCTCTCTCTCTCTCTCTCTCTCTCTCTCTCTCTCTCTCTCTCTCTCTCTCTCTCTCTCTCTCTCTCTCTCTCTCTCTCTCTCTCTCTCTCTCTCTCTCTCTCTCTCTCTCTCTCTCTCTCTCTCTCTCTCTCTCTCTCTCTCTCTCTCTCTCTCTCTCTCTCTCCTCTCTCTCTCTCTCTCTCTCTCTCTCTCTCTCTCTCTCTCTCTCTCTCTCTCTCTCTCTCTCTCTCTCTCGCTCTCTCTCTCTCTCTCTCTCTCTCTCTCTCTCTCTCTCTCTCTCTCTCTCTCTCTCTCTCTCTCTCTCTCTCTCTCTCTCTCTCTCTCTCTCTCTCTCTCTCAGAGCTAATTCTCATAAAATTGTCACAGAGTTGTTCTGGATTTTCCTTCCTCTGTTCCGACTGCATCCGTTGGCCTAGTTGAAACAGAACCAGAGACAAAGCCAGATGGGCAACACGTCAAATCCGCCTTTGCAAAGGAGGCCAAAGTATTTCTATTTTAAACTAAGCTTATAGGCTTGACCATGTTGCAAATGAGTTGCTCTGCATGGAATCTTACCATGCAGGATTTCAATGGTGTTATATTATTGATATACGCAAATATCACAGAGAATTTACGTTGTTTTGTTGTTTTGTTGTTTCGTATTTCTCATTATATATATATATATTATATATTACATTGTGATGTGTAGCATAGTTTGCGCGGTACGATTATATATGCACCTATGTGAAGCGCAGATATAAGATGTATGTTGGTGAGTAGCTATTATAGTTAAGTCCATGCATTGATGAAACCCAACCGTGCTTTGTTTCAATTTCAGTTCGTTACGTTGGCTACAAATCGAATTACAACGAAGGAGGAGGAGCGGCTTTGGCCCCGGTTGTCTTTAACAACCTACAAAGGTAAAGCACAAGCATTCAAATCAATAGCCTATCTATAGAGTGCGTTTATTCTATAGTTGCACTCTTTAATGTTCTTCAACAACTGGTCTTTGTCCAGTAGTACTAGTAGGCCTATTCATAGTAGCTATTCATATTAGCTAGCAGTGCTGGGGAGTATTTGAAATACAAGGATTTACAATGGTAACTGAAATACATTTGAGTATTTATGTATTTGTCTTTGAAAATGATGTATTCTGTATTTTATTTGAATACTTTCCAGAGTATTTTGTATTTGGAATATGAAATACTTCGTTAACAATAGTATTTTATTATAGCTCTTCTGATAGCAAGATTTATGGCCTAAATAAGGAAACATACTGTACCTACAGACTACTGTACCTACTCAATCTCATAAATTTCACGCAACTTATATTTTTCTCGGTAGTAATAGCTCATTAATCTTCTAACTTGTGATCTTTTGCTAAAAAGATGGATGGAAAAATGGCTTGCGTCGTGGAGGTTGTAAATGTTATTAATAATAACATAATATTAGGCCTATAACATATACATGACATAAAAGGCGAAAATGGAAATGTGTCCTCCTTTTTTCTCCAAATGCTTTGAAAAGCTAATGCATAGGCCCTATGAGACTTAGGATATTCATTGAAAAACGAATTTACTATTCCTATGTCAACATGGTTTCCAATTAGGCCATTCTACGTACATGCCACTACTTAGCATGCAATAAAAATTTCTGAAACAATAGAATAAACTAATATACCCTGGGAGTCTTTTTCGATTTAGCAAATGCCTTCGATGCCGTAAATCATAATATTTTATTTTAAAAATGATGTCACCACGGTATCAAATGTAGGTCCTATTCGACTAAATTGGCTCATCAGTTACTTTGATAATCGCTCCCATCTGGTCTCGTAATGGTATTTATTCAGCATTACGCGCAATCCACTTTGGATTTCCACAAGGATCATTCTAGGCCCAGATCTGCTCTTCCTAACATAATTTTATTAACGACTGTCCTAACGCCTCTCCCCTTGTGCAATTCATTCTATTCGCAGATGATACTAGCATTTTCTATTCTCACAGTTCCCTAATTACACTGTTATAATATGAGGCAATGACTATTGAACTAACAAAAATAGCGGAGTGGTTTAGAGCTAATAAACTTACCCTCAAAACCTGGATAAGACTAATTCTATTATATAATGTTCAAGTCTCATAGAAGAAACTGTTCCCTCCTACTCACCGAACTAAATACTGACGGTAATTTCATTAAGCAAGTCTGCTCAGCCCGATTTCTTGGTGTCCACATCGACCAGCACTTAACATGGAAGTAGCAAATACTTATCATTTCATCTAAAACAGCTAAAAAAAATATCGGTAACCTATCTAGCACTTATCACCTAATACCACCCGGGTTAGACAGGACATCGTTTGACACTCTATAGTTGCTTTGATGCACGCAGAGCTCGAGGGTACGCGTACCCTAAAATAGAATACGTTAAAATACGTACGTACCTTTGAAAAAATAGAATACGCGTATGGTACGTATCATACACGAAAATTTTATTTTGTGATTGTTTGCTTAAATTAAATTGAACATTCTTATAATGAGCAATGACGTGGTTAACGTATTTTTTGTATTGTTTACGTACCCTAAAATAGGGTACGTTAAAAAACGTACGTACCTTTCAAAAAATAGAATACGTATGGTACGTACCCTCGAGCTTTGGATGCACGTATATACAGTGATGGGCACAATTCTATTTTGAAAATACTTTTCTATTTTCAAAATAGAAAATACTATTTTATTTTCTATTTTCAAAATACTTTTGCCCATCACTGCGTATATATATATATATATTTAAGGATCCTGAGTGGCCGAGTGGGTTGGTAGCCTGCTCGTCACGCCGGCGCCCCGGGTTCGCTTTCCGGTCGGGTCGGTTTATCAGATATTAATTTCTCGGATCTTTACTGCGGGTGGGTCGGTCGCATTATAAACGTGGAGTACAATACAACACACAATACAACACATCACAATACAACTGGGGCGCGGTGGTTTAGGGGTATGTTCGGTGCCTTGCAGCTGGAGGGTTGCGGTTCGAATCCACCTCAAAGTCGCCGCGTAGGGACTCTGGGCAAGTCCTTCACTCGCAATTGCTCATGCGCTTCGGCGTGAAACTCCGATTCAGCGTTCGCGCAGTAGTCGGGAGCGCCTCTGAATGGGAAATCTGGTAGGGGCGCTATAACAAGTGTTCAAATACAATACAATACAATATGTGTGTGTGTGTATATATATATATATATATATATATATATATATATATATATATATATATATATATATATATATCAAGATACTTATTATAGCGCCTTTTCGGTTCCTCGCACAGACACTGGACGCGTGACTATCTAACTGGTCTTAACATAAACAGAATACTTATACGCTGAACAGAGTCGAATGAAGCTGTGAGGAAACGTAATGGAAGGCTGTTCCAGATAAACGGTCCAACACATGAGAAGATACGGTAAAGGCTCGAGATGAAATGCTTAAGCGAGGAACTTGCATGTCCGCGCGGGCAGAGGAGGGCAACGATCGCCGGTGTCACGAAATAGAGTATTCCCCCATACATGAGTAATGAGTATCCTTCTTAGCGAAATGGAGTATTCGGTTTAGTTTGCATTTTGGCGGTTTCTAAGTGTATTCAGTCATACTGTTTGGATTTATTGTACACATAAAATATTTCAAGTTGCGTATCTTCAGTTTGTACGTCGACCTGAAATTAATTTGCTTCGTTTTTGGTGATTTTGACTGGATTTTCGTCTTGGCTATCGTGATGCGTATGACGATGGGGGATAGAATGGTTTATCCCCCGGATACTCTAAACCGGTTTTTCCATACGGGGAATATGCTTTACGGGAGGATGGAATATCTCGGGACACCGGTCGAGAGTACTTAAGACGTGAAGAGAGCACTTGGATGCATGGTGCGTTGGCGATAGATCCGTATTAAATGACGTCTGTGTTGATTGATTGACTTTTCTTTCTTCTGTTCTTGATGATGCAGACGATCTGTTCGTTTCTTTCAGGCGCGACTGGTGC
>JACEVL010000856.1:62500-135000 GCA_020284085.1 Aporrectodea caliginosa | reverse complement strand
TTTATTGCAATATTGTTATGCACTGAAGTTATAGAAAAGAGTTCGATTTTTCCTAGCTGTTACCTGTTACAAGTTGCGACCTGTCAGCTTGATGTTGAGAATAAACGAAATTGATTGATTGATTGATTGATTGATTGATTGATTGATTGATTGATTGATATACGTACGACCGATGCAGCAGGTTCCGTCGACGACGCAGACGCCCTGTCCCTCTGATCCGCATGCGGGTCCTTCGGGCAGGCAAGGGGTCGAGAAGTCGTTCTCGATGGCACACAGCTTGCTTTCCTCTGTTCCGACGAAGCAGCCGAGGTGAGCCACGCAACAGGTGTCTTCAGAGACGCAGACTCCGGCCACCGTCCGACCACCGACTCTCGCACCGCACGACATACACTGCACGCACACACAGCCACACACACCATAGTTTGAGTTCAGAACTTCAGAGGCTACAGAGCATCCATCGTTGTTCCTTTGTGATTGTTTTGCATTTTTTTCTACTCATTGTTGCTCGTATAAAGTATGGGTGTTAAACTGACGCCAATAAAAGATTACTAACTTCTGGTGTTGCTTTCTTACCTGCTTGCATACAAGTTTACTCTCTTGTTCGCTAACTTGCTTACTTACTTACTTACGTATTTACTTAATGCTTGTTTACTTGCATACACAAGTGCGGCCAATCGTATATTGTCAATTAACGACTACTATGCAATACATCATAGATATGCGATTTACCGTAAAGATACGAGTGCGAGTTGACAGCATGAATAGCCCCTCTCCCTGTAGGCCTACGTGAGTTTGAGAATGGGTTTGAATAATTAGTAGGCTAGCACCTAAAGTTTACACATGATTAATGCAAAATCGGTATAGGCCTACCGTTGCTTAGCGAAACAGCCCCGCAGAAGCACATTCCATAAATGTTTTTGTACGAATTTTCTCGACATGGATCCGACATTATGCCTTCATCTTTAAAAGCATGCATGTATAATAATTGAATATTCCGTAAATGAAAAATAATTTTGTCTAAAAATTCAGAATTTAGCAGCTGAAATATTTGGAGGAAACGCATGAAAAGCAGAAAAATATAGAAAAACACATAATAGCTGGACATTAAATTTTCTGTTTCATCGTTTCAGAAACATGCTGTCATTGCATGAACGCTAAGATTAAAAACGCTCTGGTGCTGCTTTTCCCGCAGTTAGCTCTTCCCTGCTTTCACTTCAACAAAATGTTTTGCCATTAGGGTGTATTTTCAGCAAGAAAGATATACCTGTAAATGATATGCCTTCAGTTAAACGGCAGCATTAAGCAGTCCGCAGATATTAGACGGAATCAGTTCACACAGGTAAAATTACCTGTCTAAACAATTACCTGTCTGACAGGTTGGACGGAGTTGAGCAGCATGGACCGTTTGCCACCCGTCGGGCAGTTGCGAACAAAACAGGCGGAAGAAAGGGACAGGTTGACAAATAGCAGGAAGGCTGTGGCTGTCATTGACTTCCTGAGTTTCATGTTCGTCGGCTTCTTAGTGTAAGACATCTTCGACACCTGCTCATCACATCATAGGCATAATGGATTTGATTATCAACGTCTTTAATTTACATGCATGGGGTTCTTGGAAAATGTGGCATCCGATGACTGAGTTTGATCAGACAACAATGCAACAGTCTACAGGGAAAGACCTCACAATTATGGACTCGTTTTACGACAATTAGACTAAAAGCTGTAGCCCAAATACTCATTTAATTAACACCTTTAACAGACTAGAGAGAAAAGGCAACATGAACACACATAAATAAATCGTAATCATATCGTAAACTACAAATTTCTAAAGCGCTACTCTAAAGCTAAACGCAGAGCACCAGCTTATTCACGAGCGCTTAAATGAAGCACAGAACTACACAAAATACGGTAATTGCATTTTGACAAGGTATAATGGTCGAAAACCAAAGGCAAACAGTAAAGCTAATAATGCTATCATTTCGTGCACATTTCATGTCCCAAGCAATCACGTAGATAGTGTACAGTCGACGGTCAGTGTATAATGGCTGATGTCGCCAGAGGGCACCAGCGCCACATAAATTTATTAATGTCTTTCAGTTGTCGGGATTTGAATCTCCAACCTCTGAATTTAACCCCCCCCCCACGCTAACATTAGGCGGCTCTGCAGTGTTTAGCTTTAAAACAAAAGATCCGTAGGCCTAATAGCCTCTTCGCGATGTGGGAAAACATCTGCAGATTCTGCATGCAATTTCGTAAAAATGCCCCTTCTAGGAAAAAATCCTCCCGTAGCTGTTGCTCTTCAATAGTTACTGACAATGAAAACAATTGTCAAAATCACCTGTCCAGATTTTTATTAATTTAGCAGCATATCACCTTTCCTCAGCAACCTTTTGTTCTTATATTATTCGCCAGATAGCCGCGCAAGCGTTCTATTACATGCACTTGTTCTCTTGTTCTCTGCTGTCTGCCGGAATATGCAGGTGCCTCGATCAGCGCATCATCTCAAGTGCTTCGTGTTCTCTCGCGTCTTGTACCATTCTTTACGAACGAACTTCTCTTCCATAATAACATATAGGCCTAATGTTTTGTCGGTTCAGCATGCATCTTTAATTTACGTTGAGCATATGTTTAGATCGAGCAGCTAGCTATGCATATAAACCTGTTCAAAATCCACAAAGACTCTTTTTAAGATGTCTAGGTGTAGCTTATTGATGTCATATAAATACTGAAAACGCAGAGTTGCATTCGATGCAACACCCATGATACTAGTACCTTCGATTCTGGATGGTTAAACTGAAGATATCTTCTCTCGGAGCAGCTGTTGCTGAAATCATCAACTGCTCACCTTTTATAGGCAGAAATTCTTGTTGAGAACTGAGTTTGAAGCAAGATAAAGGAGTTAAAGACACAGACAAACGTCGACAGAAAGGGACAGTCAGACGAACAGAGAGGCAGAACGAGCGCGTGCAAGAGAACAGATGGAGACAAGAGCGCGTAAGATAGGAAGAGCGAGACAGACAGAGAGACAGACAGTCAGCCAAATATGTATAGAAATTATGCAATGAAGAGACCTTGCAAATCTCACGTACGTGTCTAATTTAGTTCATTTGGTCTGACGGTCATCGTGATAGGTCCTCCTAGGTTCACCTGAAAGCAAATTCTTCCGATGGCGCTGGAGGTTTGGCATCAACCAAGACGTCCCTGTCATCTTCATCTGCTTAAGATGTCACACAGGTATGACTTCTGACAGGGGCAGGGACATGCCAGTCAGAAAATACACTCGATCGAAATTTTGTAACCATGATCAACTTTGCACGCACGTTTAACGTTAAGAAAAGTTCCCAATGAAGTAGAAAGTTAAACAGATATTAAGTGATGAAGCACACGTAAATGACGCTATTAGCTCTTAGTTTTAGACTTGCAGCCAGAGGCGTACTTTGGTCTAGCAAATGGGGTGACAATTCCTATTCCTCCTTTGCCCTGTCGTGTGTTAAGTATTGCTTGCCAATGGTCAATAAGACTTATATTTATCTTTGGTCTAATCGGAACTGTTTTCTACATGTATAGTTTGAAAGGTGGAGAACGAAGTACCCGATCCCAAAAGATTGATTCGTGTATATCTGGCTACTTGCAACACTCCCCGAAATTTCGCCTATGAGTGTATGCATGTATGGGTGGCCTAACAAAATGTCATGCGACAAAATGTCACCGAAAAAATGGCATAACGACAAAATGTCATCTGACAAAATGTCACCGACAAAATGTCATAAGGACAAAATGTCACCTGACAAAATGTCGCCGACAAAATGTTTTAAGTATAAATCAGTAAATAAACGATAATTGTAATAATTGATAATTTCAGAAGCGAAATCTTGTTTAAAAAAGGCTAATAGTAGTGTCAAGTGATTGTAACAAAACCTTTTCGACGGTAAGAAAACCTCTAAAAAAAATTTATAGTCAAAAGCAAAATCAGCTTCCTGAATACTATTACAACGCTGAATAATAGTGTCTGTCAAGCGATTATAGTGTGTATGTAAGTTATTGAAATGTTCATACAACATTTATATTCAGAACTCTTGCAATGTCTCCCAAATAGGCAATGGGGTCTCTGTTACTGTAGTCTGTAACGAGAGTGTGGAGAGCTTAACTGATTCTAACATAAGTCTTCTTCTTTCCTGGTTGAACTCCAAGTTCCAGTTGGCGACGCAGGAGTTCCATACTGCAGTGCTGTTCTTGCTGGAGCTTACGCGCAAGTTTGGTTGTTGTCGGATGGGCAAAGTCAACAACGCTGTTGAAGGCATTGAGCCAACCTTCAACGGCGTTGTTGCTTCGGGCAAATGTTCAAGTACACGCGCGTATTGGTTCCAAAGTGCGATGCCAAACCTTGGTTGTCCTCGCCGAAGCTGAAGGGGTCCTTCGCTGTCGCCCAATGAAGTTGTCTTCGAGATAGTCGATGATGCATTCGAAGTCACGATACACTGGTAGTTCAATTAGATTTTTAAATGTGCTGATGACATCGGCCGGGGGGATGAAGGCAAGTACAAGTAAAAACTAAATTCATGCCATGACATTTTGTCGGCGACATTTTGTCGGCGACATTTTGTCAGGTGACATTTTGTCAGGTGACATTTTTTCGTTATGACATTTTGTCAGGTGACATTTTGTCGTTATGACATTTTGTCGGTGACATTTTGTCGGCGACATTTTGTCAGGTGACATTTTGTCGTTATGACATTTTGTCAAGTGACATTTTGTCGTTATGACATTTTGTCGGTGACATTTTGTCGCGTGACATTTTGTCATGGAACCCATGTATGTATGTATGTATGTATGTATGTATGTATGTATGTATGTATGTATGTATGTATGTATGTACATGTATATATGTATGTATGTATGTATGTATGTATGTATGTATGTATGTATGTATGTATGTATGTATGTATGTATGTATGTATGTATGTATGTATGTATGTATGTATGTATGTATGTATGTATGTGTGTATGCATGTATGTATTTATGTATGTATGTATGTATGTATGTATGTATTTATGTATGTATGTATGTATGTATGTATGTATGTATGTATGTATGTATGTATGACATTGTGCAGGGTTGCTGATGATGGTTGAAAAGAGGTTGGAGTCTGCTTTCTGGCAAAGTTGCTCGAAACTTTGGTAGGATTCCGGTAGGTATCTAGACCGGACCAGTCGCCGTATAGTAGCCTGAAGACGCGTGCGTCCCTTCCCCACGAAGCCCCATCACGCCGCGGCCGCATACAGCATCCACGACACTGTGGTTGCATTTGTTTCATCACTCAGAATTAACCTATGCGTTGTTAGAACGCGACTGCCTATAGCCTTTATCATGATGATGTTTACATGCGTGTGACGCTTGTCGAAGCTGAATTGTTCTGGCATCGTGACACCTAGGATCTTCATCTGTCTTACCCTGGTGAGGCCCGGTGTAACTTTTGGAAGATCATCTCCAAGCCCTTTCATTGGCCGCCGAACTATCATTTCTTGGATCTTAGAATGATTCAGTTTAAAATTGCAAGAATCAGCCCATGCAGTGACATGTTCGATTTCGGACGTTATGAATTCGCTATTAAATTTTGTAGATGGAATTAGAATGTAGCTGCGATCCGCCTACTTTATGAGTTTGTCTGTGGAGTGCCGTGGTTTTAGTTTGGATATTGCCACTATAAAGTCTTCAGGTCCCAGCCCAGATCCTTCTACAATTATACTGGCGTTGATTTCGATAACTCTAGAGGTGGGTCCATAAAATTGATTCTGTGCCGTCGCTTGCTGAGAAAGGCGATGATCCAGTTATGCAAGTTATCTGGAATTGGTAGTTCAGCTAACTACTCAGCCAAGTAGGTATGTTGAACCGTATCAAACGCCTTTGAAAAGTCAAGAGATACCAGATGTACATATGGGTTGGTGGTGAGCATTTCTGCGAGTTGGTGTGTTATGGAAATGAGGGCTGCTGATGTGGGTCAAGTGGGCCGGAAGGCATATTGGTCAGAGAATCCCATATTTCTGTGCGTCTGCAGTGTGTCTAGATGGGGTGGAAAAATCTACGGATCACAGGTCGATCAAGTCGCTAAGTCGATAAAAGTCGATAAGAAGTCGATAAGTTTATAAAAGTCGATAAGACAGTCACATCTCAAGTGAGGCGTGTTCCTCGTGACCACGGGATGAGTGTCACGTTGTCTGGTCGTCTACCGTCTTCTCTGGTGAGTACCAACGGTTCTTTCTGAGAAGGGATGTTTGCTCTTCCGAACGATCTGAGTTATTGTTCAGCATGTTTTGCAGCTGGTGTCGGCCAGCTTCGTTTCTGCAGGCCAGATGGTGGAGTCCTCTGGCATCGACTCACAAATTTGGTTCGCATAGACTTTAATGAAAGCTACCGTTTACAAATGCATTTGTGTAGGGCTGTATGCAAAATAGTTGCCGTATATATGTCGTGGACTTGCTTACTGGGATGGTCCGATAGCACAAAATTAATATTTAAAGAGCACAATATTCTAAAATTGAATGATATTACAAAATATCAAATTGGACTATTCATGTACTGTTATCATTATAGGCTTCTTCCATCACTATTTGATAAATATTTCCTTAAAGGTGTAGCTATCCATGGACATGATACTAGAGCATCCTGTAAATATCGAACCCCAGGGGCACGAACCAGGACTAAGCAGTTCTCAATTAAATGCTCAGGTCCACCACTTTGGGATTCTCTTCCTCCAAATTTAATAATTATATTACACATGGCTCAATTTAAAGCTCAACTGAAACATTATCTGTTGAACACATAAAAAGAATATGACTCGATAGATTGTACCTGTAGTTAAGATTGTTTAAGATGTACAACTGTGAACATTATAATCTGTTTTGTTTTGATTTGTTTGTTTGTTTTAAATCTTGTACTGCAATGGGTTTTTTTATAGTTGTTTGGCTATGATTTAGCCCTAACATTGTTATTTAAGTTGAATTTTCTATAAGTATATGATCATAAAAATCGTCTTGCCATCAGTAAATGTAATATGGAAAAGGGGCAGCCCTGCAATAGCGGATTATTTTATCCTTTAGGGCTGTCCTGTTGACGGCATCAGCAGATTAACTTTTTTTAATGACTGATTGTTAATTAATTGTGCTGTTGTTGATTCAATAAACGGCTGATTGATTGAGGGGACTCAGCTGTTGATCGTGAGGCTGTGACTGGTCTGAATAGGTCATCTCCTCATGACTCATCACTGCGAATGGGATATAAAAAAAACAGCACATGACGTTTGTGTATAATTGTTTCTGTACACATTGTGTAAAGCATAATCCGTCACCTGTCGATCAGCGATGTCTTAAAAAGAAGTGAACTTCAGAAGAGGAGAAGAGACCTTCAATGTGAAATGGAAACCTGGTTTTTTCGTCATGGAGACAGCAAAACAATCAATGAAATGCTTCAGCTGTGGTGAAGTTTTGGAAACCCCAAAACGTTACTCCAGGAGCATTTGAAAACAAACTTCCGACAGCGGACTTCTCTCAAGACCACCTTCGCGAAAACTACGAATGTTCGTAGTCAAGCTTCATACAGAACTCGATTGGTGGACAACAATCTGGAATGTGCAATAGCCTACGGCTAAAAGTCTCCAGCGAGTCTCCGGTCTCCAGCGAGACTTCATACGCCTCTCGGCCAATATCCAAGACCAAGCCTAGGCAGCCATTAATGTGGAATGTAGTTGTGGTCCTAAATTACATTAGCTACACATTTGAGTAGGATTAAAGATGTAGAAAAAATTGATCGTGATTTGCTATATTAGTATATTTCCTTTACTAATTTTGTGCTGGAAAAGACATGGTAGGCCTATATACTGAAGTTCGTGAGGAAGGAATAGACGTCAGTAGGCTATACATATTTGCAACAGTAAACGAGCTTATTTCTGGACGACGCCACTGTTTATTATTAAACCTAATTTTTCATCACAGTATACATGTAGCTTTTAAATAGCCTAATAGCAGATAGGCTAGCTTGGCCGCAGTGAAGAGAATATGCACCTTAAAGCGGCCGACGTTAACGAAAAGATTGCGTCACATACATAATTATAATTCTTGAAGCCTGTCAATATTCAATATAAATGAAGAATAACTTTGTTTTGAAACACTGGCACTTTTATTCACTTTAAACCTCAATTGGGCCTGCATACATAATTTACATAGCCTAGATGACTAGGTCTAGCCAGTGTGATTCTCCTTACAGATTTTATTTTAGTTATAGTTACAGTTATAGTTAATGGTTTTTTTTTTTTAGTTATAGTTATAGTTATAGTTAGTATTATTTTTAGTTATAGTTATAGTTATAGTTAATGGATTTTTATTTTAGTTAATTTTAGTTACTACTTAGTTGCAATAATTAAGGCTATAAGCAAAATTGTGCTTATTAACACGCTGTTTAACAATTTGCTCAGAGCTTTGACAGCCTTCGAAGCATGGGTGCATTCAGCTTCATGAATACACGAGTTTCCAAAGTAACTGACAAATTGCATAATAAAAATATCGCATTTTTTCGTTCTCATTTATGTCGAATCGTCCATATTGCACTTCCTATTTTTATTTTTGCATTAACGAAAATAAAGATGAATTTTCGTTAGTGTTATTTTCGTTATAGTTATAGTTATAGTTAATGATATTTTTTGTTATAGTTATAGTTATCGTTAACGAAATCATTTTATTTTCGTTAACGAACATTTTCGTTATCGTTATCGTTAACGAGAATCACACTGGGTCTAGCCTACATAATTTCGACTTTTGCTTTGGTACATCTCCTGTACAGACCAGAGAACAGTCCCAGACAAGCTTAAGGTATAGGCCTAATTACATGCAGAACAGCTCATATACTTTTCGGAAACTAGCGAAACGATCTGTTAGCGAATGTTTGGAGGATCATAGAGATCATCAAGCTGGCTCATCTGGGATCCGAGGCTCTTTCCCAAGAGTGCTTACTTCGTCGCCTCTCCAATTCAGGTTTCGCTTCTGTAGTCGCGATCGTGACTAAGAATGCAGCGAACCGTTTCAGCCAAATTGCTCGTCGCAAACTTTGGCTGAAATTAGCAAATCGCTCGATCCATAGGCCATGTGCCTCTGCTGCCTCTCTGGCATAAACTCCAGCCAGAATTAAGACAAATATCAGTTCTCTTCCTACACGAATTCACCAAAACCTCACCTTTTGCCATCTCTCCACAGGTCTCTCACTCAAAACTTGAGGCACTGCTCTTTCACAAAACTAGATCTTATCCTGATCGCTCTTTCACTTGCCTCCCTCCCGTAGGCCTTAATGCTGTTTAAGAGGCCACCTTCACGAGGTCCCTCTGTTGTGCACAATGTGTGGCGGACGACCGAGTCTTTCCCCCCCCCGCATAGGCCTATGCGATCGAGTGCCCAAACAGGGATTGGATTGTTGAGGCGTTCTCAACCCCTCCAGTTAATTCCGAAAAATTACCTTGTGATGTCCAGTTGAACACTCCAGCATAGCTTTCAGTGGTGCGATGTATCTTATTTGCGTAATAAATAAAAACTATTGCTTTGCTTTTTCTCAGTTTTCAATCATAGGCCCTACTACTTCAGTGTTTGGCAAGTCGTAATTTTATGCTAAAGCTATAAATCTTCTGAAAATAAAACTCAACGAGTTTTCGAAAAAGTAGACCTAATTCTTCATTGTTTAACACGGCTAAGGATCGAGTAGGCCTACACTCACACAGTCACACCCACAGTGGCCCAGTATAATTTAGCATGTATAGGCCTATACCAGTTTTAGGCAGCCTACGTAAGAAATTCTGGTCGGGATACCCGGACATGCAAGAATTTTTCAACCCAACCACCCCCACCGGTCACCGCCCCGTTCAAATTTGACAATTCAACTCAGCTCCCAAGAACAAAGAAAGCGAAGGACGGGCGATGGAGATCAATTGACGCAAGGAGATGGTGTCTAGGTAAAAACACCGGGAGGAAGGCAACGGGAAACCACCTCCCTAACTATCCGAGTTAAACCTAAAATGACGCCAGAATTGAATAGGGGGCCTACAGATAACGACGGCACGTCGACGTGAACGATTCAATCCAATCATTGGAAAGAGTCGCGTTCGGCAGAGGATCGAGGGAGCAAGGCCTCTTCGGTCGTCAACAAGCGAAATCCTTGTAAAGAAGAAAAGGTAGAAAAAGAAAGGACAAGGGATAAGAACGTAGAATGTAAGAACGATGAGGGGACTGATGGGGAACTTGACAAATGTGACCGGAGAGATGATGTAGCCGGGTCAGAGCATTTTAGGACTATCAGAGATCAGATGGAGAAAGGCGCGAAATTTTGTGAGTGAAGGGGCCAGGGTGATAATTATAGGCCTACACTGGAGAAGAAGAGAGCAAAAATGGAGTAGCCATCTTACTATAGATGAAAGAGTCGCCAAACGTGTGGATGGGATGGAGAGATAGGCCTATAGAGACAGATTGATCATGGTGACAGTAAGAGCCCACCTAGTGAATATCGTGATCATTCAGGTTTATCATGTGTCCTCAACGGCACATGAGGAAGAGGAGGTGGATAATACCTACAAGATGACAGAAGAAAGACTTTAAAACATCAGAGGAAACGGCTACATAAATTGTTATGGGAAGTTGGAATGCATCAGTCGGACAAGGTCAAGAAAAGGAGACCCATGTAGGAAAACACAAATTAGCGAACAGAAATGAAAGAGAGATTAAGCTAATATAATTCTACAAGAGACAAGAACTTATCTTACTGATGATAACAAACACCTTGTTACTGTCCGAAAAAGTAGGAGATACACATGGAAGGCACCAGCAGATGGAGCAAGATACCAGCTGGATTACATCATGGTTAGACAAAGACATAGAAAGTGTGAAGAATTACAGAGCACTGCCGGGTGCTGACACAGAAGCGGACTATATCCTATGTATATCTGATATGTGACAAAGGAAGATGGAATAGCCTAGGCTAAGGGTGATTGTGATAACTGATAACAGAGGCAGTGGAGACGGCAGGATTCCAGATGGGAGTAGTTCCTCGCTGTGATATGTCATATAGTATAATATATCACTGTGATATCGCCGATACATGTATATTATATTAGACGTTTGAAAGTCCTAATACGGTAAAAAAAAGACTTTCATAACGTATACCCCTATCCTCCCTACCCTCAGGCTAGGTCATCCACTACCCAGCACAGTATTGCCATTGTTGGCTTTGTATCCTGGAATAGTCTTCCTGTAAAAATCAAATCTCCCACTTTCCTTGTTCCACAAGTGCTCGAAGCCTATTCTGTTTGATTGTGGAACCTCCCTGAGTGGAGAGCCCTGCTCGTGATTTTTTTGTGAAGTTGTGCTTTACAAGCTTTCACTGATGTTATGATTATGATTGTCTTTTCTAAGGATCTAACAGGTGCGTCTTGACATAGCCAGTAAAAATAACTTGAGCATAGTTTCTGGGGATAGCTCAAATGTCAACGGGAACATTGTTCAAGAGTTGGACCAACACATGAAAGTGTATGGTAGACTTGTGTTGATGTGGGGCATCGAGAAACTAGATCTCCATGAGCAGCTGAACGAATTTGAAGCGACTGGCGACCTGAGCTGAAACCAACACCAACAACTCTCGCACTGATGGGCAGAGCCAACCAACAAAGCTCGGTCAATGTCATAATTACTGTAAGGCAGTGGTCACCAACCTTTTTTCGGTGAGGAGCCGCATTGCCAAGTTTAGCAACTTTTGGGAGCCGCCAGGATTTAGGATCACAACAAATACTAGCGGCTAATGCTCTACAGTAGCCGCTAACGATAATCATAGTATATAAAATCATTAATAATTTTATCATATATAAGGAAATAAGCAATTCAGCATTAACCAAAATAATTTATGTATCTAAGAAAGTACTACAATTCATAGACTTACTCATTTATTCATCTTTATGTCGTGGTTACGAACTAGTAACTTACTAGTGAGAAACCTGGTTTTGCATGTTGCGAACTTAAGAGGCATATAGGCCCTAGTGGTTCATAACTGGCAGAGATGGGCAGTAATTGAAATTATGTTGGCTTACTTGAAATTGTGTAATTTGTAATTTGTAACTCAATTACATTTCCCATGTATTTTGTAATTTGAAATTACATTTCATGTCCCAAATTAATTTGTAATTTAATTATATTTTCCGAGTAATTTGCCCATCCCAGATAATTGGATATAGAAGTTCTTAGTTTATAGAGCAATATTTTCTTCACAAAGAAAATGTCATTTTCTGGGAAGCTCTGGAGACCCCGCCACAGAACTTTTCGAGAGCCGCATGCAGCTCGTTGGTGACCACTGCTGTAAGGTATGTTAAATCCACTGGATTCATTCAAACTTAAATCTTCAAAATGGACACTGCATGGGATCTCATAAACAAAGATCTGCTATACATGAACAACATTCAGAAACAGTTTCAAAACTGCTATTGCTTGCATTGGCTTTGATTCAACCTTTGAAGCCAACAAAGAAGTAATGATGTAGATTGTAGACATTGATTTGCTGAATACTGTATGAAGTTGGAGGCATCCTGGGTAATCAAAAACATTGGTATTATCCACAGACCCATTTTCACTACACAAATTTCACTCAGCAAACCAAAGCTGATGACATATAACTCTACTCTTCACCAAAAAAATGAATATAGTTGATGGCAATACTGGCTTCACACTTAATTTGTTTCATGTCTTTAACCTTTAACAATGAAAGGGATTTTTTATAGTTTTCCATGCATTTTAGTACATGCTCATCGTTAAAGTATTGTATTCAAACATATATAAAGTGTTAAAAGTTCACTTAAACTGTTATTCAATTATATGTTATTTAACACAGTTTTTTTAATATATTCAACATTTAGACTCTTAGTTAGTTCGTGAAAGCCATGGCAGCAACACAGCTGTCCACTTCAACATTTTCCATTTTCACTTCTATATCACCGACCGCACAATCCACACTGTTAAGCTGTTCAACACTTTCACCAGTCAACAAGTTCATGACAACTCCATTGGAACAGTCGCAGTTCTTGATAAGAATCAGCTGAGAGTTAGTCGAGGCCTGAACCGTCATCTGCTGTCCACAAAGTGAGCAGATGTAGCAGCTCTCTCCAACGACTGAAGAACTGCTGCCTGAAAGAGGCAAATGAGACTTCATATGGTTCTTAAGCGTCTTTTGATTAATAAATTTAAGGCCACACATTGTACAGTCCAGCGGTCGACCTTCCTGGTGCGATTGAACATGTTTCTGGAAACATCGCAGATCAGCGTACTTCTTCCCGCAGAAGCTGCACATGTGTCGCTTATTGTCCGTGTGAGTCAGCAGGTGAACCTTAAGGTTGTCGATGCGCGAGAACTGCTTCGAACACGTGGGACACACAAACGGCTTCTCACCAGTGTGTATTCGCATGTGCTCTTTCAGCGTCTTAGACTGGGTGTAACTCTTTCCGCATTCTTCGCATCGATACGGCTTCTCTCCGCTGTGTATTCTCATGTGCTGTTTGAGATTGTGATTGCGTGGAAAAGCCTTTCCGCACTCGTTGCACTGGTACGGTCGCTCCCCAGTGTGCGTACGCATGTGCAACAGCAACCGATACGAAAGTGCAAACGATTTTCCACAGACGTGACAGGGAAATGGTTTCTCCCCCGTGTGCAGGCACATGTGGGCAGCAAGACGACAGGCAAGTGGAAAGACTTTCTTGCAGATGTGGCATGGAAACAATCCACCCTCTTCGGTGTACTGACCTGCGACCACTTCACAGTTGGTGCACGGCTGGCCACGATGATATCTTTCTCCAGTATGAACCTTCATGTGAGTACGTAAATTGTCCGCTCGGGAAAAATCTTTCAAGCAGATGGAACACGAGAAGCTTTTCTCACCAGTGTGCAAGACCAGATGACTTCGCAGTCGTTCAGGTCGAGTGAATTTCTTGTCACAGTGTTCGCACCTGAGCAAGTCACCGGTGTGATGGCGCAGATGTGACTGCAGAAGATCAGACCTTGAGAAACTCATACCACATGTTGCACACTTGTATGGCTTTTCGCCAGTATGTATGCGCATGTGGATGTTGAGGATGTCTGCACGAGTGAACTGCTTGTGACATTCGCAACAGACGTAAGGCTTTTCACCGGTATGAGTGCGCATGTGACGGTCGTACTTGTAATAATCGACCAGCTTTCCACACTCTTCACAACTGTAAAATCGTCTATTAATGACCTTTTTATCTGACTTCATAACAGCATCTGATGTAGGATCAACCTCTGCTTTGCTGTCCGAAGTATTCACTGCCTCAAGCAGTCGCTCCTTGCTAGTAGGAATGACTTCTGCATTCTGCTTAATCTTAACGTTGTTTGAATTTGTTTCAGCATGTTCTTTGTTTTTGCTAATTTCTTTTACAATTGTCAGACCAATAAGGAGATTGGATTTGTCAGAACCTTCATCTGGTTGCGAAAAAAATGAAGATATGTCATTTGATACATAAGCATCAAGGGAATTTTCCTCAGGATCTCTTTCACCTATAGAATCAAATATAAAAAAACACAGAATTAACATCTACAAGCCACGAACAATAATTACACACAGGCTTCAAAAGAGGTTTGATGCAGAAAAGGTATTGATTGTGTTTGCTATGCAAAGTGATTGACACATGATTAACATTAGCTTACAGATTAAATTAGTTTATGTGTTAAGGCAGTGACAGTGATCAGTCTTATCCAATTTAATTTTAATTTTATTAGTTTATCTTATGCTTGCATCAATTGTTGCTGTTCCTTCCTCCTGTTCCCAATGCACAATGGACCAGGAAATGTTACCCTTAGCATGGTGTCATCTGTCAAATTTGGATGGAACTCCATTGGTTAGAACTTCAAACCGAATGCACAATAACAAAGTGTAAGAGTGTCCGAGTTTACTGTGAGCATCATTTGCTAACAGTTGAACTTGTTGTTCTTTAGAATGTTAACATCACTTAGACATCTAAGATTCATTTTAAAATTCCAGTAAAACGTAAGTAGATATGCATTTGGAGAGTATTTAAAAGTATGAAAATCATTTTAGAAGAAAACATTTAGACTGTTTTATTCAAATATGAGCAATTTAAAGCTATCGCAATGAATTTTAGATGTAAAACTACCTAGATTAGATGTCATATAATCCACTTTCGAAGTCAACCTGATTGATACGAAGCATGTCATTGTCGCTGGCACTGGAGGAACAGCTGATCTTACTTCATCTAAGGAGCAAACTTTAGGAAACTCAAGCAAACGATGTTCTGTTTGTTGGAAATATAATTGATTTCAAAGGAGCATTATGAATTTAGATCTTCTTAAAAACAAAACCGAGAAATTTATAACATACATATGTAACTTTTAGCAATAAATATGAGCAGCTTAAGTTGTGATATTAATTATATAAGAACAAATGTAAAAATTTCTCTTTTGGAAAGGTTTGTATTTCTAGTACTAGTGTATCTACATATGCATATGTGCATACATAAGTATGTCTACATAATTATGTTAATTATGTAACACTTAATACAACACCTTGTAAGTACTTCTCAAAGGTGCTCCCTCAGACCCTCACAGTGCCTTAGTTGATTGTATCAAACACTTAATATCATCATAATCATCCTTCCATGCATGCATGCATGCATGTATATATATGAAATACAGACTGGAGTTGTTTGCCAACAAATTTTTAAGTTGGTGATGTGTGACAGTTACTTAGTTTGCAAAACCCTGCTTAGGTGCAACTGCTGGGAGAATCTAAACTTCTTAAAAGTTTCAATAAATTTCCAGATCTAAGTCCTATAAAGGACAGACAGCAAGTACCGGTAGCTCTTGAGCAATCAACTTTTGGGGTCTATTTGAATGTTAGTGCTCTACTACAGTGGCTGATGAAGAAAAAGGGGAGCAGTCTCCTAAGCTAGCACAGGAGCAGCCATGGGCAGTAAGTGTTAGCAACTACATTTTTCTTAGCTTTGGCATAGGACCATGGATGGCCAGCCCTCTTCTTGACTTTCCTGCTGCGTGAACAGTTTGTATGAACTCGTCATAGGCGAGTTGGAAAGGGGCACAAGTGGATCTGAAAGAACTGAGCAAATTTTTACCCTAGCAGGGATGAACACGTGCAGCATTTGAATCTGAAGGGTGAGCAAATGCAAGTTTGTGGGTAGTATTCATTATAATTTAAACTAAGCCACTCCCATATTTAAAGTGGACTATTTGTCTAGTGGAACACTGCTAAAATTGCAATATGTGGACACTAACCTTATCAAATTTAATGGTTTAATTATCACCAACACTTGGGAGTTTAGTCATAACATTCATGACTCACAAATAAACAAAAATATATCTATTATTATACCCTATATTGCATAATTATTTCTCCATGAACTTCTAATCAGTTCTCAACACTATAGTTCTCATAACATATAACATATCTACAGTAGAGTACTGATAGGTAAAACTTGATGTCAAATGTGAACTGCAATAATTAATGGTCACTGAGAATTTCGTATTAGTTTATTATATACAAGTCCGCGATAAATTTGAAGTAGATATTTGTATTATTTAATTACAAATAAATTTCATATTAATTTCAACAGCGATTGTGCTCCATAGTGTACATGGATAACCCTGGCTAACGTTTTCGGTATTAACAGTATGAACGTGGGAGTGCGATTTAGATGTATGTCATTGTTGTAACTTGGTCAGACGTAATATTACATTACATTACAGTATCCCTATTACAGTAAGAATTGCGCCACGCCACCACCGCACCGCAGTCCACCACAACCCTCTTATGCGCTGCACTCGGTACGATTAGTCGTCATTAAGGAATGGTGGGTTATTTAAACGCAAACTTCACAAAATATTCTAATTTGAAATGTATACCTTTAACACTATTATCAATGGAAAAACCATAATTCTGCGTGTTATCCATGCTCTATAAAGATTAAATACTTTAAAATTTTCTTCCGCAGAAGCTATGTCTCGAAATATGTGTTCTCGCGAGAATTCAAAAATAAAACGAAATCTCATTTTGTAGCGCCTGACTATTAATTCTTAAATCCTGAAATATATATTATTGAATTTGAATAGTTTCTGCACAAGACTTTGCAGCTTTATATTAGGAAATGCCAGCAGTCAAAAGAAAATCAATCCTGAAGAGTGAGTTTTAAGTCTAGACTCCAAAGAATAAGGTTACTCCTTACCGAATAATGTTGCGAGTTTAAAATTTTCGCATTTTAAAAATTGTTTGCGAAACTATGCAAGTAGCCGATCTGAGAAATCCAAACAGAAAATTCGAATTACCTGTTGCAACTGTTGAAACCACGCAGGATCTGCTTGTATCAAGCTCGTTGATACGTTTTGGCGAAGTTAGAGATTGGTTGTAATTTCCAAAATAGTAGGCCCTAGTAATGCGCTACAGCATTTCAAGCGAGGAAGTGCTAGTAGTTGCTATGGACTTCGGGCGATTATAGATCTTCTTAATTACGAAATGTTTACTATTTTAATTTCTATTTATTTATAACTATTTAGAAGCTTTAAATTTTAGTATAGAGTTTCGGTGTAAATCTTAAACAATACAAGGAATGGGATGTTATCTGTGGTCAAATTCGTGAACGATTCAGTAACAATCGTCATTTATTACAGGCGCGATAATTAGAGCGTGAAGAAGGCGTACTTAGGCGTTGGCTGACGAGCACCAAGACCAGCAATCTGCATTTGAAAGAAGTTGGGAATGTCTACCTGTTTTAATATTTGGTGGCGTCTTTTGTGAACACCTAAGAACATCGTCAAGTCTCTGTTTGCTTTGAATTTTTGGTGCGTAGTTAAAGGTAAAATATTTAACGTCAAAATATTTAACGATCAATTAATCAATACTGTTTTGATCACCATAATAGTAACACATACAAACACAATGTACAGTGGCGCCAACAGGCAAACCCAAAGGAACATAAGGTTCCGCTAACGGGGTCAGCCCGAATCCCCGAAACCCGAAAACGCTGAAAACAGACAAATGCCCGATTTCCCGAAAACAGTTTTCTAGAAAGCGGCCGAGCTATTCAAAGTTAAATTGTAAACATTGTATTGTACAATTTGTATTGTATCTGAACACTTGTTATAGCGCCCCCTACCAGATTGCCCATTCAGAGGCGCCAACAATCGGAGTTTCACGCCGAAGCCATGAGCAATTGCGAGTGAAGGACTTGCCCAGGGTCCCTACGCAGCGGCTTTGAGACAAATACCTAGCGTGGCCTTGATGTATTCGATATACTGCCTGTTCAAATGTTTATATTTGTTAATATATATTTATTCGGGTCGGAATTAGAAAATCAATTTCGGGGATCCGGCCGAAATTGGTTTCGGGGATTCGGCCCGCACCCCCGCTAACAGAGTCACCCTAGTTTCATCAATTATTAACAGCTCTAATATCATTTTTACTCTTTAAAATTAATTAATGATTGATGCCTCGTGCATTTTATAATAGCGATGTGTAAATTCTTAGATTAGAGATCAGATTAGAATGATTAAGATGATTAGCCTTATTGTTATATTGTTGATCTCTTTGAAACTAGGACAGAGATATATTTCAAAATTTTTATTCCAATGGTTCCACCTGCCAAATTCGGTAATTAGATCGGTGTATCAAACAGATATTGTCGTTGGGAAGATATGTCAGCAAGGGGAAGGACCAGCTGCCAGCCTTCATGTGGCAAGTCTGAGAAAAAAATTAAAGTTGCTAGCATTTGATTTACAAGGCTGCCCCTTGTTGTTAGTTTAAAGGACTGCTCTACTTCTGTGTACACAGAACTACTATTAAGTACTGCACTTTTAAATGCCTCTTCACGTACCACAGTTGTGTTATTGATGATGATAATTATAATTATTGAGACTGTTTTGTGATTACTCCATTTTACTAACTGTAGCCCTGGCTATTATATAGTAACTGTGAGGTCATGAAGGTTTAGAATGAGTAATACAATAATACAATTATTATATTTTAGGTTCTTTGGTAATCTAATTTGCAAGGACACTCTTTAAACGAATTAATTTTGTGTGCTACCATTTAGTAGATGATTTGTATTTTATTACAGCACTAAATCCTGGACTGTAAGCAAGATGTCATATTATCCTGAAGATTATTACATTCCTGGAAATAGAGCACCAGTGACATTTCGGTCCATCCCAATTTCAGGGAGAAACGACTTCATTTACGATAACCGCATTGTCAATAAGCCAGTTGTAAGTTCATCCAGGTATATTGGTGGAACACCATCTAATTATTCCTCCTTGTCATTGGTCAATCCCAAAGGCGGTGGAAGTGTTTGGCGGACAGATGGATTTTCCAGTGGCAATTATGCTCCAAGTTATAAAAATGATGTTCAGTTCAACTCTTACAGAAGCCTACCCACAGTTGCCAAGGACAGTCAGCAATCATATAAGCCTGGCTACGGTTACATTCAAAACAGCGGCACCAAATCGTATCATATGCAGGGAGTTGGAAATGGACTGAAGAATAAGAGTCGCAGCCAGTATGATCTCTCTTCCACTGGGCATGTAGACGATGATAGTGAAGATGAAACTGGGTATGGAGGACACAATGGTGATAACAGCAGAGGAAGGCACAGCAACAACAGAACTCTGGTAAGGTTTTTTCAAAATTATAGGGCCTGTGGTGTTTAGGTGTAGGTGCACCTTAGGTCAAGTCCATTTTCAGCAATAGCATTTGAGGAGCCTTCGCTTTTATTCTGTTGATAAGCTGCCTTTCGTTCTGTAAAATTCTGAGTTCTCAGCTTGACTGCAGTTTCAGTTGAGTCCTCCAGTGTTAGTTGTGGATTTGTGTGTATCCAAGTGTTTATTAGTGCCTCTAATAGGTGCTGGGACCAAATGACGTATAATGGTAGTGTATTCGATGCCTATCAGCTCTTCCTTCTGTTGGTTAACGTTACATTTAGTTAGCATTCATTCACAGTCTGTTTAGTGGATTTCTTAATTTCTCTATTTGCAGTTTTTTTTACATTTTGTATGACGCCCACATTTGGAATATCATGTTTCTTACTGATATCTTCATTTCTCCATGTTCAGTTTCTGACCAGTGGAGTATCTGACTCATTATCACTGCTTTAGTTAGTTCTTTTTCATGTTGTTATTTGACCTCTTTGAGAAAATCAGATCCATGGCATTTACTTTAACTTTCTATGAAGCATTTTTCTTGAACCTTTCTGACACATCCCAAAGCAGAAGAACTCACTTGTGAGTCTATATGTTTGAGTTATCTGTTGATTGATTGATTGATTAAACTTTTTATTGAGCACTGTGCAGTTGTCAAATATAAGTTCATCCTTTCCCACTGATGTGTGGTTCAAATGGTAAAACCGCTGGAACACAAGAACCAACCAAGTAGTTCATCTAACTACAGTAATACTGGTTACATGTGTCCCAGTTTTTTTTCTCACTTAACTCCCTCAGCCTTATTTTCTTACTTTTGTGTCATTGTTTTTGATATTTTCCTTATGATACATTTAATTTGTTCTTCGTTCTTTCTTGGATGTGTCAAATACAGTCTTTTCATGAATATGGCGTGAAGATGAAGGTGAGAAAATAATGAAATGATTCCATATAGCAGTAATAAAAGGAAGCATTATATTCATAACAAAGAAATAGGATTATTTTAGAATTCTGTTCTCTTTGTTCTAGGTAACTGGACATTGTGTTGGCCTTCTGAATTTGGGAAATACTGTAAGTAATAAAGTGTAAATTTTTTATAATCAATCAATCATAAGATTTATATAGCGCCTCTTCAGGGGTTCTACTCAGAGGCGCTCCCGAGCCAGGCCTGATCATAGAGAAAAATCTTCAGTTGTGTATAGAAGGAAGTAGATGGCCAGTCAGTTCCACATTGTTGGACCAACGATAGAGAATGCTCGGCAGTGCGGGCAAAAGGGACCAAAAAGTCTCCCCTAGAAGGGGTTGCTATGTTTCATATTGCTGTTACGTTATCAGAATACATCCAGTTTTGATCTTTTATACCACTTTTCATAAGAATAGTTAAAGCACAGAATTTTTTTATTCAGATACATTTTAAATTGTCAGTAGCATTACTATTGAAGGAAAATCATTTATATGGCCTTTTATTTAAACGGAAGTGTAAACTGACAATTCATGTGGTCGAATGCATTCTGATGGTAAGGTCTAAGTGGTAATGCTGATGATATTATGTGTTGGATATTTATGGAAAATGGAGACACAGGAGATACTGTGACTAAATTCTTTAGTTAGTAAATTCTTAATACTCAGTATAAATTTTGAGCATGCCAACTTTCTGAAGACCTCAGTGTCTTGCCAGCCACTTCAAAAACTCTTATGCATAAAAACTGTCTTGTCCCAAGACCAAAGTCTTGTCCCAAGACCAAAGTCTTGTCCCAAGACCTTTGTGTTTCTTACTCCAAAGAAGGCTGACTGTTGTAGAATTGATGGTCGTCATGATGATGATCCTATCAGTTGTTTGAACATGATGTCATCTGTAATCTCTGGATCAATATCCATGTGTGCAGGAACCTGTCAATTGTGACTCTTCTAGTTATCTGAGCTCTGCTTGCTTACTGACTAACTTTTGTTCTCAGTGAACTTTAGAATCAGTTAGGTTAATGTAATTAATTATTTAAGAGTAGGCTATCTCTGATTACTTTCTTGTGAAGAGGTTCTATACAAATTTAGGATTACAATTACACTGCAACAGGTATTATCGCATGTAAGGATTTGCAGGTTATAATTGTACAAGGCAATAAAAGCTTACGGAACCCCAACAATTTCCGCTGCATTGTGCTGTATACCATATGTTGATGGAAAGCAATTGGTGTATGTTTCAACCATCTGTTTTGAAATGAGAAATTTGATGATCCATCCTTCCGGACCAAATAACAGACAGACAGAGAGACAAATAAACAAGCACATCTGGTCTATAACAGTAGTAATAATTAATACCCAGATGCAAATGTCTCTGGTTGCTTTGACAGAGTAGTTATTGCTTAAGAATTGTGTATTGTGGATAAAATGGAAGAGTTTTTGATGCTTTGCACATTAGATGTTGTGGGTCAGGATAGGTTGTGGTCAGGATGTGTGTCAGGTCGAATATGGAAGTTGTTATTGCCGGGTCTGGATAGGTTGTGGTCAGGATGTGTGTCAGGTCGAATATATGTAAGTTGTTATTGCCATGTGGACAATGTGCATACAAGGTACAAAGATATGCCTCGATGACCGTATCTGTCAGATGATATTTGTTATTATGCAATTGTGGTTATGTTGAGTTATGTTACCTGCTTTGTTGGTCTTTGCTGCCCGGTGCGTAAGTGTTGTAGGACAGTCCTTGTGCTTTGTGCACTCGTTCATCTTTTCCATTTATCAAATAACTATTCATCTGTTTGGCAACGCGCAGTGGTGCATGAACGAGTTCTAATTCTGATAGCAATGAAAATCTTCTGTTGAATGTAAAGTGTTCACATTCTTTAGAAGACCTTTGACATCAATTTTTGTGAGAAAGGCATGTCTCGGAGTAAGATTAAGTGAATTTCTCTTTTGAATAAGTGCTTTAAATAAATACCTAAATAAATCAATTAAGGTCTTATGTGAAAACTCATCAGTTCTCATACTGTTTGGTATTTGTGGCTAAAATGTAAATTATCCCTATCATTATCAATTTGTGACTTCACTTTTATTTCTTTTCCGCTGTTCTACTTCTGTGTTGTTAACCAAACATTTATTTAGTTTAAATCTGACGCCATCTTGTGTATTTGACAATTCGTTGTCAATTATTAGATAAGCTTGTCCAGATGTTGGACTGCTGTTGTCATGTTTGCACTTTGGCTGAACTGTTGTGTGGGAGCATGCATCTGAGGACTGTTGTTGTTGAAAGAGGTTTGCAACAGATGAAGGAATTACTTAATAGTTGCCATATGTTACCTTACTGCACAGACTTACTGACAATTCTTAAGATGCATTTGGTTTTTAGTTTACATTGAAAACTTACACCTTTTTTATTATTTCAAACTGACACACTGCAGTATGATTACAATTTATAGTATGAACGGATGATCTCAAGTTATTACAGGAATCGAATTTAACTGTTTGGCAGCCATGCAAGGCGCCCATCACGTCCTGCTCATTTTACCAACGCCACCTGGCGAATGAAAGGCTGAGTCGACCTTTGGGAAGGTAGCAGGAAGCGATTCCGTGTCCGTGCTGCTTTTCGTGCCAGAGTGTTGCCATTACTCTAAACCTGCCTCCCCATGTATGATAGATGTGTGCAGTGCTTGTTACAGGTTCTAATAAGGCACATTGGAGATACCTAGAGTGTGCATAGTATGTACTGATACATTGAATGGTTTGTTGAATATGCTTGTACTTAAGCTGTTGTTTTTTCTGTAGTGTTTCATGAATAGTGTTCTGCAGTGTTTGGCCAATACTCGACCGTTTGTAAACTACTTTCTGAATAAGAACTACGAACGAGACGTTGCTTCCTCTCGTTGTTGGTATCTTGTCACAGGTTGGCTACTGTTTGTGTTTTTATGTAAATAATTGCTTGTACTTGACATACTAGAACCTTTCTGTTGGTTTAGAATTTTCTCTTGAAGTATTTTTTACTGACAAAACAGACATATTTCCTTAGTGTCACTTAGGAAACTTCTTCAGTGGTATGATATTATGTGGCAGTAGTTTTACAGTCATTTACAGTCATTAGTCTTGCTGAAACTTTTCAGTTGCCATCAGAAAGCCAATGATAGACTGAGGGTAGAAGAATGTTAATTAGCGATTGAGTTTAGCGATTTAGTTATCTAAACTGTGATAGAGGAGATCATATTAAATAGAAGCAAATAAATGTCCTTCATATAGATATCTCTTAAGAAGATCCAGAACAGTGCTCACATTTATTTTTATCATGAGTGATTTAAGACATTCATGTTGTGACCTTGCTGCTCAGCTGTTGGTCCTTCTCTCTAGGACTGTGCCTGCATAAATAACAGGATGTTATTGTTACTTACTATTTCCTTGACTCTTTAAGTTTATTGTGTGTAATTATGCAGCCTTTGCTGAGGTGATGCGTGCCCTGTGGAATGCACACCATGCAGTTCCTCCCGATAACTTCCGTTATGAGATTGGATTAAGTGCAAAATCGTTCGCAGGATATAGGTAAGCTGTATTTTCTTAAAATCAACACAGAGATGTGGTTTTCTAACTCTCAAATGTTTGACTAATTATAAATTTCTTCTGATAGTTGGGATTAAGTGCAAAAGAACATAATTGGGTAAAGTGACTTTTGCAGCAGTCTTTGACGAATTCTAAGTTGCTTAAGTGTCTATTTTGTCAATTTGTATAATTTCTCTCAAAAAAGAATTCACCATATTTTCAGTTGATCAGTAAACTGGTTGATTTGCAGTCAGCACGATGCTCAGGAGTTCCTCATGTTTCTTTTGCAACGCCTCAGTGAAAATTTAAATCGTGTTCACCTCAACAAATCGGAGTCAAACGGCGCTGTTGATACAGAAGGCATGAGGTGCATTTCATCTTATTCTTTCAGTTTTCTTCAAATGCTTAGGTCCCTAATTGGCAGGAAGCTGATTAAAATGTTTTGCATGCATTTCATTACAGTCACAGATATGCTTCCATCTTTCCTTCCTTCTTTCTAGTTACATTTTATTGCATTAATGTTTGTTTGATTAATGTCAGCTTTGTTGCTGTCCCATGTGGTGATGGCTTGCTCAACTGAAGTACTGAAGTACTGCTGAATTACACTGAAATCGATGGTCTTATGTTCTGTATTGTAGTACATTTTAAGCAGGGCAGAGTTATCAAAGACAGATTTTCTAATGGTTCAGCTAGGCTTTGTTACATGTTTAGCACCAGAACCTGTAACTTGGTTCTAGAGCATGACAATTAACTTACCTTTGATGGAATCTTTGCCATTTAATGAATATCAATTTTATTGTTGTACTAAGTCCTACAGTCCAGAGGACTTACGTTATGGTTACAATTGCTTGGTTCTAATAATGTGCGTCTGTTTTAATGGATTTTTTATGCTTTACATGACTTAAGTGTTAGTTTTGTTACTTTTATTTTATGATGTGTGATTAGTGACCATATGACTTCAGTGGTAGATTAATGATATTAGAAACATGGATATGAAAATCAATTTCAAGTATGCAGTTATTTTCTGTGGCTTTCTGCCAGCATATGGAAAATAGAGCAGGATGCCTTTTTGTTTCTGGCACCTTATTGTTTCATTTTGGAGCTTTAACGTCAGTATTTTGATATTTTTTGTTTAGTAGTACAGAAAAAGCTGACAGGTTATGGGAAGAATATCTTAAACATGAAAATAGTATCATCACAGGTATTTACTCACATTTTATCATTTCCTTCCCTAGATTGTTGAGCTAACAATGGCTTGATGAAATATGGTGAAGTTGTGATGATATTAGCATGCAAACATTATTATATCTCAGTTTGTATAGTAGATTGTGCAAATTAGCTTCAGGCAAGGGCAGATCTATTGGTGCCAATACCATGGTGACCGATATGAATAGGTCATACAAATTTATTTGGAACTAAATGTTTTTTGAGATTTGTCCATGAAGTTTGGCCTTGTAGGTAAGTTAGTGAGTAAGTATATGCTTTATTAACCAATTGCTAATCACACGTTGGTGTACAGACATCTTATAAACACTGTTAGAAAGTATATCCTAACAAGAAATATTTTGCACATCGGGCTGTTGGTGGGTGGGGGGGATTTTACTAATCTTGTTTGTCTGCTAGTTGTCTCAATAGAAGAAATGTGATGTGCCAAGTTAATTATACATGATCTGCAGCTGAGAGATTGAGTACAGTTTTAAGGCAACAACAAGAATATTGTTATTCAGTCACATGACGATCCCTTAACTTTGCTTCAGAAACTACACGTAGGGTAGTTGGAATATGTTCCCATTCACAATCTGAGCATCACATGTCAAAATGTAGACTTATTTTAGCATGTTATTACAGTTTTACATGTGCTGTGCTCATTTTCAATGGAACTTTTTGTTAAATTATCATTTTAGTATAATTATTATTTGAATATTTAGAAATATAGTTTATGAGATGTGTATTTGTATTTTGATTAATTTAGTATGCTATCTGCCTGTTAATCTTTGAGTTTACTTGGATTTATGATAATTCTTGGCATGACATCGATTTGTTTTAGATTTGTTTATGGGTCAGCTTAGAAGCCAACTGACATGCGGTGAATGTGGACACGCATCCAACACCTTTGACCCATGTTTAGGTCTATCATTGCCAATCAAACGAGTGAGACCATTTGCATCTTTCAATAGAAGAAATGTGATGTACCAAGTACATAGGGAATGATAGACTGTGTAGTATTTGAGCAGCATTTGAAAATTGATCAGTTTTACTGATAGGTATTCTGTTAATAATACTTGCTTCTCCCTCTCTGAATTATCTTCCTGTGTGCATTTGCATTATAATAGTGAGTGTGTTTGGAACATCATTTTGTCTGGTTAGCAGAGCATCAAAATGTATTTCTTGAGAGCACATGAAATTCATTCACACAAATCTCTTTCAAATTCTTTGTAAGACATTAGATATAAAGCCAATATATAACAATGCCATATTTTTAATTGGAATTTTGGGCTGACCTAATTCCAGATTGAATACTATAACATGTACTAAGAATTGGTTCCGGAAATGGGCTGCTGCTCTAGGTGTTAATTTCAAAATAAATTTACTGTTTAAAATTCAAAGTACTAAACTGTAATTTTTTAAATGGTAAAATAAGGTAACACATTTATTTTTACACCTGTATAGAAGTTCCTCAGAAATATAAAGAGTAAATTGTGCATGGACAAATGGTGTGTTAGAGCACTGCCAGCTCTGAGTGTCTCAAAGAAATTAAGATGTTTTATGTTTTTAAGAAATCACAATCCATATAAATTATATATTAAGTTTGTTATGTGTGATTGAGTGTTTGTGTGTGTGTATAGAGCTATGGATTCCAGGAGAGTACACTGATGGACTGCTTTGAACTGTACAGCCAAGAGGAAAAACTCGATGGACAGGAACGAACAGTATGGGAGTCTCATGCCTGTTATTCATTCATTCATTCAATCATGAATTTATTTAGTAATTTCTTTTGTTTATTTCTTCAGCAGTACATTTCATCACTTTGTCATGAGTTAGTGTAAGGCAACAAGCCATTGTAAAGTGATGTTATCTAAGCCAGCACTGAAGTGAATTTGTGTCAGGCATCTCCAATCATATTTTTTATCGAGTAAGGAAAGTCAAATAGAGCCGGATTAACCTTATAAGGGAAATTAAGTCATGGCTCAGGGCCCCACAACGTCTTATTGTTTATCACTACTCATTTGGTTAACCTCTTTCCATCATCTAATAAATTTACTGATAAAACGGTTCCAGCTGTTTATTTGATCCAGTGGTCATAGCAATTAAATCTTGCAAAGACTACATTAAATCTCTGAACTCTATTGTAGCTAGAATTTGTTGCTGATGCTTTATTTATTATATGAGTCAATAGGATACTTTAACTACCACAATATAATAGCGAGAATATTTGATCTGCCACTGATTGTACTCGATTTGTTTGTGTTGTAGATGTGCGACAAATGCAAGAAGAAGCAGAAATCAAACAAACAACTCTCAATTAATAGATTTCCAAAAATCCTTATTATACGTATCCTTGAATACTTGCTTTTTGTGAACGAAATAGGATGTTCATCAAATTAACAACAATTTATTTACATTTCAAGATTGAATGTTTCAGTTTCTCATAGCACAAGAGAATCTTTAGTACTCTGTCATGGAACCCTTATCAGGGACCACCACCACATAGCTAGACATCTTAATAATGAAGCCATTTTCTAGAATGGAATTCAATTTAAAATCCATTTATCGGCCGCATTTTGGCCAAATTTGTGTGTTATGATAATTTGATGCCTTTATTTTCATTTCATTTTATTGCAAATTAGCTTCTTTTTCATGAAAACGTGTTGAGTTCCTTATCGTAGTCAAACAGATTTGAAGCGATTCAATAAGACACGATTTGGTCATTCCAAGCTAACAACAAAAGTCCGATGTCCATCTGTTCTCGACCTAAGTCGATTCGCAACACCTGATAAATGTAAGTCTTTCTTTGTAGAGACTGTCTTTATTTAAGCCTAACTGCTTTACATGTAATCATTGAATTGGTTCCATAAATGACAGTGCCTGTGAATAAGCTGGTCCCTGCAACTTCGCTTTTTGGGGCGCTGTAGAAATTTAAAGATTACTATTATGATTACGATGATATGGCTCAGTTGTGCCAAAAGGAGAGCCTTGTAGATGCATGTGAGCATTTCTATGGTATCTTTGAAGTACCTCACAAAAAGTGCTTGCTACGTAAATGTTGTTATAATTTTAAACGAATGACAGGTTGGTCTGTATGTGAATGATATTTGTATAGCAGCAGAAGTGTTCATTCAGCTGAATGACCATCCACTGATGAACTGGCATAGATTTATAAAGATTGACCAACAAATTCCCATTGGCGGTTGACGTGCATTCAGAGTCCCCTGTTTAGATTGTGCCAAAGGTAAATAATGACACAAAGCAATAGGGGGCAGCATATGTTGATGCTCTCCAGAGGCCAATGCTTCCAACTCTTGACCGCAGTGCATTCAGAGGTTTGCTATGCGACTGGATCTCTACACCCAAACAGTTTTGTAGACAGCCAGCCTTCAAAGAACTTTCCAAAAGGTACAATAATTATCTGCAAGAGCATTGCCAAATGTCTAGCACACTGACACACACTGATTTGCATTGACCCATATCTGTATCTGTATCACCATCAGAGACAATTGATGATAATTAAGTTTCAAATATCCACAACCACACAGAGTCCTTGGAGAATTGAAGACTGACTCTGGATATGCATACTAGGGTGGCCCAAAACAAAAAAAGTTGGAAATTTTTGGCTCCACAAGGCTGCCCTTGTTACACATGAAAATATAACCCTGTATGCAAAATTTTGGACCGATTGAACTATATTTAGAGGTCGCGCCTTTTGCACACTTTTACACTATATAGTATGAAACGTCAAAAGACATGCATCATTTTGAATTTCAAGGCAGTTATTATTTTGAACTTTGAAGTTTGAACAGCCTTATAAAATATATATATATACCGCAGTGTTACTGCTTAGTCAGAGTGCATTAAATGCAATTAATTTGTAATGCAATATAATTTTGTATTATTAAAGTAGTTTTCCAGTCTGCATAAATAACCGACATTGAAGTGCTGGAAAACAAAAACCGCGATTATTTCATTTTGCTTCGTCGGAAAATCATTGGGCGATGACTGGAGACAAGTTGCAGCAAGTATTGTTTATGTGACTCATCCTTAGTTAGTATTGTGAGACTAGATCAGAGCCACTCCACGTTCTGCAAAGTCGCCGACTACATCAAAAGTTTGACATTAGGCTTCATCGACTGGAGTGTAGGGTTCAATGGTCAGAGAGCAGAAAGCTTCGATAGGAAAGTTTTGGCTTGTTCTTGATCCTGGATAGTAAGAAGACCAAGCAGTTTTAAAGAACTTCTTGTGACATACGCCTCCAGTGTAGTGTGGTGGTCAACGGATCTCCTGTCCAGCCGTTTCGTGGATAGCTGATTAGGTGGGCAAGTAAGGTTTTCACCATAGTGGCCTTGGTGTTTTCACTGTTCTCTGACTTCTCTCATCAAACAAAGCAAGTGGCACAGGGTGCTAGGTGAAATACCAGAGAAGACGACTGAATGCCTCAACTGCTTTTTCTTTGATGATCTGAGTATTCAAGAAACTACGCAAGAAGCTTCAAATCATTGAATTGTAACAACACTACTTAGTTGCAATTGGTCGGCTACTTACTCTTACTTTCGAACAGCCGCTTGGCGCCGCTGATATTCTTGTGAGTTTCTCTGTTCGTCAAGATTTTGGCAACAAACTTGAAGGATCTTTTTTCTCATTTTTAGAAAGAGCTTGTCCTCTTGACTTGTCATCAAAGTCATTGCATCTTTTCGTGAGGTGTCAAATAGTTAATTTAAATCGACCTTAAACTGTCCCTCTTTGAGTCGGCAGAAATCTTGAATGGTAAGTCTATTCTTCTTCAGCAGACTGTAACCGTCATACAACTTCCGGAGCTAGCTAACACCCAAATAACTCATGTTTTTGATGAAACATAGCCCCATTTGTTGGTAGTCCAGACCCAAGAATGTCCTTGTTAGGCATCCCTAAGAGCCAAAATTGTGGAGAACTACTGGTTGATGCCATGATAGCTGCTGTTTTTGCTACATATAAGCGTTTATTATACAAAGTGAAAAGGCATGCGTTGTATTTCACAGTTAAGGAGTGCTTCACAAATAAAAAAAATACTTTAATCATGCAAATTTAGCGGTATGAGGAGCAATAGTAAACAATCCAATTGTAAATTAAACGAATTGTCATGAAAACTTTAGTCTATAAGTTAGCATGCAAAATTTAATGATTGCATCTAATTCACCAACCATTTTCTAAAGACAAAGAACTTGAAAACAAACTTTTTTATTTGTAAGTAAGCTTATTTTTCTTTGATTTACTGAAATACAGTTGACATCTAGATTATTTAGAAAGAAGGTGCTTGGAGTCCATGGTGTTAATCCTAATTTATAATGTAGCTATTAAAACGCGACGTGCGGTTTTTGCGATTTCTACAAAAAAGTGTCAAAAAGGCGCGACCTCTAAACATGGTCAAATCTCTTCAATTTTTTCACCACATAGTCTTCTTGTCAAGTGGAACAAGGGCAGCCTTGTGGAGCACCATGTTTCAAGAAAAAGATTTTCCCCGTGTAAGTTTGGGCCACACTAATGCATACTCAAATGCAGAACACACCACATTTTTGGATGAAACACTGCAAAATATAAAAGAAAATGACAACCAAAAGGTTTTGTGCCACGTAGCAATAGAAGTCACACTAATTAAATTTATACAATACTGATAAGTAACGATGATTGTAGTTACAGTAATAATACTATCACCAGAATGAGTTTTACTCTATGACATTTCTGATTGATATTGAACAGCATCAGGCAGTGCAGTGTATGACCTCTATGCTGTCTGCAACCACTATGGGTCTGTGTCCAGTGGACACTATACAGCGACAGCGAAAAGCCGACACACTGGCCAGTGGTATTTCTACGACGATGATAAAGTTGCTTTCATTCCAGAGTCAAGAGCCGTTTCCGCTGATGAAGCATACATTCTATTCTACGAGCTTTCATCATTGCCACGTGCTGCTTTGTGATGTATTCGAAGGATAAAACTTGATTGAATCCCCAATTATGTTTTGTGACTTTAGAGAGATATAATTGATCAATCGTGATATTGCTGATTTTTGAATTGTTGGCATCTGTTGCTGTGATACTTTTCTTGCGATGAGTAATTCAAGTTGAGCAATATAACTGTGGTTCAACCAATTAAACAAATGTGTAATTATTTTAATGTAATGTAATGGCTGCATCAAGGACACGTCGCAGCGTCTTTGGTGTAAATAATACGTCTTTGTCTCATTAACTTAAGAGACAGTGCTCAAAGACTGTATGGAGTTTGCTGCAACCAGCTTTAACATTTTTTCTGCAGAAGGTGATGGATTCTCTGTGTTGGATGAACGTGGCATTACTATGAGTTATAAGAAAGGCTTGAAGTCTGAGCAATAAGAATGTCAGTTGAATATAGCTGTTCCTTGGTTTCCAGTTCTTTAAGAACCATCATTGATAAGGGTTCATAACGAAACTACATTGCCTTGTACACCTTGGAAATGTTTCATGGTAAGCAATCAGCTGAATAAGACAAGACAGTTTGAGTGTTTTGTCAGTGTCTTTATCTGAGCGGTTATATGGTACCTCTTAAGAGCATCTTGTTCTAAATAATAGTGCCTCCTTTACATTCTAACAGTTCCTTAATCTGTGTCTTGGGCTTTGAGATGTCTTTCCACCAGCCAAAATCACATGCCTTGTTTTCTGTGTACATGTATTGATAGTTTTTGAAGTTCTAAAATTTGCCTGTATTAAACTTGGTCTGTTCTGCATTGCACCAGATTTCTTATGCATGGTTGGCCACGGTCTTTCACAGAAGAAACGTCATTTTATCTTGGTATCGTTGTTCAGAGAGAGCAGTTAAGGAGCTTTAATTCGTAGAATTTATTGCTTTATTCTGTTTTACCGGCTTTATGTACAGTAATTGTGTCAATGAAATATATTTAGTACAGTTATTGTAATATAATAACTTATTACTGCTGCTATGTGAGTTAGGTTTTATCGGGTATTTATTTTCCGTATGTTATCCTGTATGAATGATTATGAACTGTGTTCTTGTTTAGTCTTAATTGTAAACTCTTCGTTTCATGGGAAAAGCGGAGTCAGTTTATACAATGCTGCAAGGTACAAGTACGGTAACGGTGTGTGTCTATAAGTTTATGAGTGGATGACTTTTCAATGAAGTCCCATCTCCCACGATATCTGCTGCCCATTCAGCCCTCCATCCATTTTGAGTTGGTAAATGATTACCAACATAAGTGGGTACATTAAAGTACAGTATCCTGTTGAAGATTTGGTTGGTTTCTTTTGTTGTGTTTGCACGTCAGCTGAATGATACTCTAAACCCAAAGGACCAAACTTTTGAGGAGTTTCTGTACGTGATTGTAATCCAGTTATAATCATAATTTATATAGCTCCACTTCAAGAGAAACTACTCATTGCAGTCATACACTTGGAAAGTTCTAAGCTGTAAAGTACCGTTGTGTCACCTTTTACTGTTCTGGGACATTGGGCTGGGAGCACCTCTGGTCAGTTCACTTTGAAGTGGTGCTTTTTAAGTTTCCAATTACAATTCCAGCAACGTATTCGTAAGTCATCAATGAATTTAAACGTTGGGTTGGGTTTTTGTCTAACAATATAACTGCAGGTGTTAGGTGTGTAAATATTTCATGACTGATTGGCAGGAGTTATTTAATCCTTTAACGATGAGCTGCATTGCACCTCTGAATAGGTTATCTTCGAGGGTGTTATATAAGTTCTGAATGAATGAATGCATTGGTTTCCCAGTCACTTTTAGTACATGCTCGTCGTTAAAGGGTTAAGTAGAGGATTTAGTTTACATTTCGTGTTTGTTCGAGATGTATTATAGTTCAGTAGGGTGTGATCTTACAATGATCTTCTGCAGCAATCTTCTAGTTTGCGAAAGGTGCCTAGATTTGAATCCTCAATGAGATAGCTTTTTTCTCGGGTATTGAACTTGTAGTATAACTGCTTCGCATAATTTGGTCGTTGCTTATATAAAATAGTTAACAGTTGTAAGCCCAGTCTTCCCAAACTGAGATTTGTATTGTGAGATTTTAAAATATTACATTTGTTTAACTATGCATGATACAACGTTGCCTTGCCTTTACTTAAACCGTTAATTCGACCGAGTTAAATTACATGTTATGCATTTTTCATTTCTTTCGTGTCAGTGAACTTATTCTGTTTTTAAAAGTAACTACATATTGTTTAGTAGTTCAGTTTGGCATTCTTATGATACATTTGAAATTCAAGTTTGAAAGCAATGCGGTCTCATTCTTCTCTCTACGTTATGTAGCACATTGTACTGGAACAGAACATTTTGTCTGCATGCCATGATGCCAGTATATGCAGTGGCTTTTCTTAAGTAAACGATGAATTTATTTTTTGTTTTTCTATTGTTCAAGATTGTCATACTGAGTTTGCATTGTTTAATAGACTGTATACATTGGGTTCCATACATTTTAATAAACCAAGATGGTAAACTGACGTGGAGTTTGAATTTTAAAACTCAACAGCGCAAGATTTCAGGACTGGGTTTCTATTTTAACCTGAAGTTTGGAGCTTTTATAGGTCATAGCCATTTTCCCATACAAATCTCTGATAAATGTCAAATGCAAAATACGTGTAAAGCGGGTTTCTTCATGGCCTTTGCAACCTAGACTGTCACGTCCTTGTGTAACACAGCCATACAACAGAGCAATAAAAGTAAAATCTTTCTGATTTTGGATATATACTTCTAAGTCTCATGTGTTTCAGTGCATGAAGCTCGGACAGTTTTCAGTAATCTGTACAATTGTGTAACACAGCCATACAACAGAGCAATAAAAGTAAAATCTTTCTGATTTTGGATATATACTTCTAAGTCTCATGTGTTTCAGTGCATGAAGCTCGGACAGTTTTCAGTAATCTGTACAATTAGTTTGAGTAGCAAACTTGACCTCTATAGCTAAGATTTTGCCTTGGGTAGGCTGGGCTTTATGCCAAGTTATTTGTGTAAACTATCAGTGCTGACAGTTTTTGCATTGATTAAATTCGTCACTATAGTTAATCTTCTCTCATAAGTTATTTTGATAGTTTCAACTGGAATATAATCTGTTACACTCTATTAAATAAGATTAGAACATCAGCTGTTTGACGCAGTGCTCCAATGCATTGTCCCATTGCTTCACACGGCCTGCACTGGGGCACTTTTTGCCAATGAGGAAAACATAACATCTTTAGTTTACTGTTGCAATAATGCAATATTCGATTCTTTGAGGGACCTTTTTTGAGACAATGAAAACAAAATTGTGCAAAACTGAACAAAAACATATGCAGGCCTGTCATTACACCAATTTTACGAGGTAAAATGTAAAATTTGGCTCAATGCCTGCATTCGACCATATCTCTCTACACTGTCGGGCCTATCTTTGAAATTATTATATTTAATTATTGTCTATTCTGTAGTCTATTAATTCGTGCAATGTTCTATTGGCGAATGTTCGGCTTTTCTCACTTATCCGATATTTCGTTTTTGCAATCAAGAATGCCACTAACCCCTAGCTAGGCCTAGCAGGCCTACCTTTTGTACAATTTTATCACAGAGATACTGTCGTTGATTTTGGTTTTCCACCGTTGACCTTGATAGGTCTACATGGTTTGTATTGCGGTAAAGACGACAGAAAGCAGAAGAATGGATAATGCAGTCGATGTGGTCGGTGCTTTGCTGGCTTGTGTCGTGGGTTGGATAGATCGCATCACAACGCGATTGTTGAGGCTTTGAGTAGCACGGAAGTTGTTGGCCAAAGGAGTCGATCCCATTCCGTACACAGTCGAACGCAACGTATTCAGCTGCAATATTTATAAGTAGGTTTAATACCAGATAATAGGATCGTGTGTGTAGGATATGTAGGCTACGTGTATTCACCACGAAGGTAGAAAGTATAGGCTGCAGACAAAAAGTTAAGTACTGACAGATGCTAAACTGGTAGACCATATAGCCTACATGAAATGATCGATCACTCATGTGATGTAACATATATCAATATCAGAGTAATAATCTTGGCTGTAACTAAGCCTATAAGTATATCCTTTGCCCCAAACACTGAGGACACTGTTATCAGACAGGACTATGCGTTGAGAACTCTGCCACCCTTTGGCCTCTAGCACTGCGCACTTCTATTCATGGCAACTTGGCAGTCCCATTCGCCTGCACTGCTACAATGCCGCGCCGATCCTTTTCGCTAGCTGGTCCGACTATATGGAATTAAATAACTGACGCCGCTTCCCTAACTCTAGCTTCTCTCAGTTCCATCTGCTGCTTGTTTTAAAGACTACCTTATTCCGCTTGGCCTGAGTCAGAAGTTCTTCTGAGTAGGAATCTTGAACTGGCGCTATATAAATTCTGATTGATCGATCGATTGATTGATTGAATGATTGATTGATTGATTCAATCAATCAATGAAACTTTATATAGCGCCCTTCAAGATATCTACTCAGAGGCGCTCGATTGATTGATTGATTGTTTGATGGATTGATTGATTGACTGACTGCCTGACTGACTGACTGATTGATTGACTGATTGATTGATTTGATTGATTGATTGATCCATTGATGATTGATTGATTGATTGGTTTGGTTGGTTGGTTGGTTGATTGATTGATTGATTGAAACACAAGCCATATAAGATCTAGGCTACGTATTAAAACTACTACGGTATCTATAGCCTAAGCCGACACGTATGCGTATACATGTAATACAAATACAATGGATATTTAGGGTGGATAAAATAATATTCCGGCACATAATGCGGATCTACAAATGAATACCTGGTTAGCGGATATAGAAAGTGGATCTGTGAAGACGGTCCATAGAACGGTCTGTGCACAGTTCGGAACGGTGAGGCTTCCAGAGTAGCGGTAGAAGGACATGTCCCTCGTTGGAATCCAATCGGACAGCTTCAACGAACCAACGTCTGTCGAGTTCCCTGTGGTTATATTACGTAGACAAAACACAAGAGAAGATTAAGATCGATATCCTACAATAATAACAATGGGTTTCAAGTGCATTTGTACTCGCCCAGTTAGCTGCATTGGTTAGAGCGTGCGTCCCATGCGCTGCTGTGCTTGCGAGTCCTCGTTCGCCTCCCGTTGATGGCGTTGACTTAGGCCTACAAATTTTCAGAGATATAAATCTCGGGCTGGCACGGTCCGTACACGAGACCCTGCTGGATATCTAATCTGCGCTTGAACTCGTCTAAAGCTGTCTATGTATAATCCCCGAACAGCATGAATTCCTGTCCCCATACTATAGACACCGTAATCAGCTCATGAAAGTTCCAGATGCTTCTGCTTCTCTCAACCTATAGGACTCTGCAGTCTGCATCCATCCACACACTTACTGCCAATACTTCTGTTCGAAACTTATAAGGTGTGATTTTTGACCAAAACCTTAGCTTCTCCAAACATATTAGGCCTACTCGTCTTTCCGGCTCTTGTTTCATGCACATCCGCGACCTTCGCAGAATACGCCCTGTGCTCGACTTCAAGACCGCATCTAGGTCTATTGTCGCTACATCTTTTGTCCATGCTAAACTTGACTATTGCAAATCGCTCTTCCTGCATATAGACACCACACAAATAAGCTAGCCAGAATGCTCTCGCTGGTGCTGTCATTAAAACTCCCGAACACCATCGCATCACTCCTGTCCTCAAATCACTGCACTGGCTTAAAATACCTGAACGAATACCATACGAAGTCATATCACTTAGCCTACCTACAATTAACACACTTCAATCATCCGGAACTCTCCCATCTTCGTCAGTTGTTCACGGTCCAACCACATCGCTCAACCCGGGCTCCTCTTCCGCTCCTAACACTTCCCCGCCTTGCCGTCTCAATTCTTGACAATATATCCATCTTAGCATTCTGACTGATGTCTGTCTCTCTGACCCCTTTGTATCTTGACCGGGAGCCGATTTTGACCCTATCTGCCTATCAATTTTGTTTTGACTAAGCGCCTGTGAATAAGCTGGTTCCCGCGCGTCTCCGACTCTTTGGACAGAAATCTCGAGATTACGATTAGGCTAAGGGCCTACGATTTAAGGTCATGGCGCCTCAATGCAAACGAGCAGCGGGGTGATCAGATTCTACCCAATAAATTAATTGATAAGTCAGCCCCTAACGGTACCGGTAGCTATAGAAAACGTATTCATTTACATCTACATAATGATCAGTAGAAAGCTGTTACGCAAAATGGTACGGAGCAGCATAAATCTATGGTCGCGATTTCGAAACTCTTTACCTGGACTAGAGATGCTTCCCAGCTTAGACCAAATGGGAGCTAGAATGGGATTGTCTTCCGGATTTGTCTAAAATGATAAACATACATCATTCTGCTGCAGTAGACCTCGAATCAGTTGCTGGAAATATGCTGTTGCAACTTACATTCTAATAATTATATTCAATACGGCAACATTAACAAAAGTGTTCACTTCTATACCCAGATCTGCAGGAATCGCTTCAGTTGATCAAACTCCCAAATAACAACTCCTCCTCTTGTTCTTAATCTACCACTACCACCACCACCGCCTCCTCCTCCTCTCCCTCCTTCTTCTTAAGTCAATTACATGTCTCCGAGTCTCTCCTCTCTCTCTCTCTCTCTCTCTCTCTCTCTCTCTCTCTCTCTCTCTCTCTCTCTCTCTCTCTCTCTCTCTCTCTCTCTACTCTTTCCTGAAGCATTTCTTTATAAACGCAAAACGAAACTCAGCATCATTAGCCTATAAACGGCGTTCATGACTTCATTTCAGCCTTACCCTGTAACGGAGAAATTTCGGCGAACCCCATTATTCTATCCGTGCATTCTATTATTCCTATTTCATCGGTCATCAATAACCTTTCCATCGCCTTAAAGAGACTGATACGACTACAGTTCAGACAACTCTCCGTTATAATCAGTTTCCTTAACTGGTCGTTTAGATACGAATACCGGTACATCAATTGAAAGCTTTTACCAATATTGCAATGCCGCACAAATGAATCAATAAACTTTATTGTAACTGTACTAGCAAATTTATAGAGCGCCACTCAGACAAGTCAGTGGCGCTCCCGACCCAGACCCGTGTCATTACTGACAAACAGGAAAGTTTTCAGGAACTTACGGAACTGAGGGGAGGGAGACTAGGGAGCTCCAGACACAGGCAATGAGGAAGACGATTCCATCCGAATGGGCCAACATAAGCAGAACTCTTGGATGGGCCGTAGCGGTGCGCATACGGGGAACCACCAGGAGACCACGGGCAGTCAACCGAGGGGAACCCGGCCAGGCAGAGAGATCAGCGTGCAGAAAGCCGTATAGGGCCAAGTCATTAGTCACCCATTGCATGGATTCAGGGTCCTAAATCCTTAAATCCCTAAATCTAGTCTGCAATATGTGTGTCCGTGCGTCTGACATGTCCGAGCAACATATTTTCTGTAAACGTAATAATTATGTCCTAAATCAAGCTGAGCAATAATTCCGTGACAGAGTTTTTAGTTCTTCCGTATACATGTAGTGGCATACTGTCTAATACAGTTCACGTGAAATTTCAAATGCTGAATCGCTTTTTGCTGAAAATGTTTGGCGAAGAGAAAGCAGGTAGGCCTACCTGGAAAAAGACGGATAATATCGCCAGACCATCTTCGTGCAAACTGGCATGGTCACTGTCGTCGTACTTTGATGAATAGTGAAAAAATTGCATCTGCAAAGATTCAGACAGTCAAGCTATCACTCATTATATAATTAGCCTAGGCAATAGAAACGTAAGGCCTAGTTTTTCCATATCGCATAGTGAGAAGAAGGGGAGAACCCATATTATAAGCCGTTAGTAGGCGAATCCCAAGGTCATGGACACGGGGTCATGACTTCCTGTTTATTTTCCAGTGTGATCGGTTACAATGCATATTATGCTGCTTTGTAACACAAGCACGTTTGCGCAAACAGTTTAGCTAGGGTCGTTAGACGGAGTCCAACTCGAAGTCGTTAGATTACAGTCAGCGCGGTGCCTAATACAAATAAAAAACCGTGCTCCATCTGTAGAATGAACAAATAAGGCCTACTGTCACGAAATCTCTCCTCACTTTGTTTTGTCCTTTTTGCTGAAGCATTTCTTTCGAATATAGAATGAGCAGCAGCAAGATTTACTATATCTAAGTATTTTATCATAGAACAAACTGGATTTTTTTAAATCGCCGAATAATGTTTTAATTCCTGCGGGATCTGAGGTTCGTCGGGTCAAAAATATTAATAATAATGGACTTAACACAATACACATCAAAGTCTTTCCCAGAGATAACTCACAACGCCATACCACGTACGTACCCTGTGACCCTGAGTTACGATAAATATAGTATCATTGTAGAAGTTGTTTAACAACTTCTACAAGTAATTAGGCAGTAAAACAACTTCTACAAGTAATTAGGCAGTAAAACAACTTCTACAAGTAATTAGGCAGTAAAACAACTTCTACAAGTAATTAGGCAGTAAAACAACTTCTACAAGTAATTAGGCAGTAAAACAACTTCTACAAGTAATTAGGCAGTAAAACAACTTCTACAAGTAATTAGGCAGTAAAACAACTTCTACAAGTAATTAGGCAGTAAAACAACTTCTACAAGTAGGCTAATTACGCAGTAAAACAACTTCTACAAGTAGGCTAATTACGCAGTAAAACAACTTCTACAAGTGATAAGCAGATCAGTAACTTAGATTCTTTCAACTAGGCCTAGGTTATGCTCGGTTGTCACCAAGTTGATTATAGTGTTAATCAATAAGTCTATCAAGCAAACAACCAATTAGTTACAGGTCGTTCAAATAGTTTTCAGCGTGATTATTATGAATGCCGACCTCGAGCGGATAGGCGAGACCGTTGAGTCTGTGATCGGATCCCAGTCCATTGTGTTCTCCCCAGTGGAGAGTCACCTTCTCAAGTACGTAGCTGCCCGACAGACCCCCGCCAGAGATCTGCAACGCCTTTGTTCCACTGACCAGAAGCTCAACTGAAACAAATGCAACAACGTACAACACATAGGGCATAGCCCGGCATACAATCATATTGTAGGCCTACATCTCTTACATACACATAATGTGTATGTAAGATTAGGTAGGGTCTACTCTATACACGGGTCTTAGATTATGCACGAGAAGTAAATGCTTTATGTAAATTAAGGCTTTATATAAATTAATGCTCTTGTGTGTTAAGATAAAACCTAAGATTATTATCATCTGATAAAGCTGTAGCATTTGAATCCTGCATCTTGGATTCAAATCCTGGTTATTATGCAAACATTGCCATTTGTAGTCAAACTGTATATAGGCTACTGTTGATAGATTTTTGACTAATAGTCTATTTATGCATAAAATTAATTAGCTACTTTTCCTTAAATATTATCGATGCTTGCACTTCAGCCGAATGATCTATATCTATATATAGACCAAATCAGTCTTCTTACCCATACACTTCTCTATACCGCGGCCGCCATTCGCTTCCTTTATCAAATTCTGCAGCCAAGCCTTAATCAATCCTGTGCAAGCTCTTTGAAACAAACTCCTAGGTCCTCAATGACTTGCTTCAATTCGCTAACCCTTCATTTTCACTTGTAACTGCCCGCTCTCGTCTGCGTGCCGTCTCTCCGGGAAAGTTTCACTCGATCCAGACTGCAAACAGAGAGTTTCACCCAGTTTTATCCCTCAGCCGATCCTTGACAGTCCTGCAACATTGTTGCCATCATAATCGCTTTTCACCTTACCAGCACGCTGCTCTTCTGGTCCCACCCCCGGATTCTGACCTGGCACCAAGGGGACCGAACAATCTGACTCCTGCAGAGGACTAAACTTATATAATTATAGCGTCGGTGCTTAAGCTAGTCTTCCTGACGCAGCTTTGAGGTGACGCTGAAAATTTTAGGAGATTTACATTAGGCTACATTACAACAACGGATGTAATAAAAACACGTGTTTGTAGTAGGCCTAATTCATTGATCTCGTTTATGCAATGTGTTATCTACCTGCTTATTAGAGGCAATCAAGTTTCCTTAGACTTTTTCACCTACCGGTTGTTCCTGTGTTGACGAGTGTGAACATGGTTCCAGCTGGAGTGGATTGGTAGTTTGTGAAGACAAACGGAGAAACAGAGTTCATCTCTTGTGTCGATGCTGTTGCGATGTCAATGGGAGACTGTTCATCTCCACCGCACCATGGATACAGAAACTGCCAGTTATCGGCTCCTGTATACAATGGATTTAATCAACGCAAATAGAGAGACGCCTCTATTTTAATTACCCACTTCATCTGAGCTGAACCCAAAGCAACCGCAACTGTCATACAGTGGCGTAAATCATGGGGGACAGATGGGGACTGTCCCTCCAAAGTTTTGACTGAGGCCTGTCTGTTCCCCTCAAAACATGCAAAAACACGGTCCAGAAAAAGTCTGTTTCCCCCAAAGTTATGTACAGATTTTCGCCTGTGCAGTGTCATGATCTATCTTTTATTATATAATATATATTTAACTATGTTTACAAGACGTCTTTAACACAGTATCTGAAAAATCAACAGACATTTGCTTCCATCAACGGTCTAAACTTGACCCGGCCATCACCCCCACACCACGCGCGGACGCACCAGCAGCCTTGCCTTCGTTCCAGCAACGTCAGACCAACCCAATACAACCAAAGACTACACTCATCCATGCCTGAAATAAAATGCTCACTATGTCAGGTTCCAACTTCCTCCCATATGTTGCAAACAAACGGTTTTGACAAAATCAGCTGACAGTAATCTCCAGGTGTTGTCCGCTTGACCGTGGGTTTGGAGAATTCCCTTTTTGAGACTTCCTTCTCTTTTAACTTATCTCATTTGCCTCTCGCATTTCACTCTACCTGTCAATCAACCATCTTTGCCTCTTTATTCCTTCTTCAGTCAGTCGACACTCCTGTCCTTTGTTCGTGTCTACCTCTGTCTCATTTGTGACCACTGTCACTGTCTCCACGTCTTCCTCTCTCAGTCTCATTTTAGGACAGGTCTGAGCATAATAGTTAGGCCTATGCCACAATTAAATACATATTAACAGCATAGGTAGGCCTCACAAGAAACTGAATAGGGTCAATACTGAAACAAGAAAATTAATCAAATTTGCACTCATTTTGATTTAATATCGTCGTCGTTTTGCCCATATTTTATTACATGGTACAACAGCGAACAGTTCTTATATAGCTGCGGAATCAAGAACTAAAATGATAGAACACCGAACAGTTCTTAAGATTCTAAGACTCTAAGAACAAAGTATGACAGAACGCCAAACAGTTCTAGGCTAAGAAGCCTAGAACAAAAATTAAACAACGACTAGCAGTTCCTAGCTTAGAATCTGAGAACATTTGCGCGTTTTGCTATTTCTGAGCAAACACCAGAACTATAATACTACGTAGGCTACGCGTTTGCAAATAGATCCTGAATATACATATACTAAGCTGATAAGCTGTAAATAATATACTAATAAGTTTTGTTGTTGTATTTCTTATACGCACCGTCAGTCCCTGCATACGACCATCCCACTGAAACAAATTTAACAAAACATATATTTAAATAGGTATGTTTTTCGATCTGGGATGGGCGCCGAGTGGCTGGCTGCCGGTTTGTCTGCTTCATATAATGTTCAGCACGTTTTCTTAAGCTTCTGTACACCAAAATGCGGTATGAAATTGGTTTCAATAAAGATTTCTTTCTATAATGTCTATGTAGCAATGAGCAGGCTTTGGGTATAGGTCTTGTCTTAAAAATTCGAATTCATTAAATATTTAAGACATTAACATAGGGTAGTTCTGGATACAAGTATGGCTAACTGTAATGCCATCGATCTTATAGGGTACTTGTGATAGAAGACGGCTAGGCCTATTGCTTGCCTTGCATATTTCATGTTCTTGACGTCGGACATAAGTACTAAATGCTCAATTGCCTCCTCTGTGGCGACACCAGCAGGCAATAAATAATAATAATTAGCCACAATACAAGAGAATTTATTATTAAGATACAAATAAATTCTGAATAAATGATTTCCTGTGCAAAGTTCAAAAGAGCAGTAAATTACACTTGATTTCACAAACAATTCTGACTCGGGATGTAATATATCACACAGATGTCAAGCAATAAGCAAATATTTGATCAAGATAATGCTATAGGTAAACGAAGTGCACGTGACGAAGTCAATGACAGTGTGGATAGCATTTTAGATATATTATGTGTCCGCCTCCTTCATACTGTGTCTGTCTGCCTCTCTGTCTGGACTGATCTGGATTGGACTCTGGATATATGGACCTGATTACGGCTTAGCTTTGGTACGTCATCGGCTGATGCCTTAGATATGGGGTGCGTAATCTCAAACTTCTAAAGCGCCACTGAAAGCCAATTGAAGGGCACCAGCTTATTCACGAGCAATGATTAGCAATTTATACCGGATTCAAGCAATTAACCGACCTTTCTCGAACGTTTTGTAGACGGTTCTGTCGTTGATTTCCTGTGACGCTCTGTAGTTGTTGACCAGCTTCTCCTTTCCTGTATCGTTCGGACCCTTCTCTGACAGACGCGTTCGAAACTCTTGGAGCTTCAACGAAGAACAGATGCGATTAGCGCAAGACCGGTTGATTTTTCGATAACAATATGGAATCATTTGTATAAAACAAAATTATTTGCAGCTGAAGGTTAAGCTTAACATTAGATGGAAGATATTTAGAGTCGGAGAAATAATGAAACCATAGACTTGGTCGACTGCATTGGTTCTAAACCTTTTTCAGAGCAAGACGCCCTTACCAAAATTCATTCACTCGACGGCATCTGGCCTTAACTTCATTTAACTTAATTTTAACCTCATTGTTGCGACTTTTTATACACTACTATAAGTTTTAAACCCTAGTTATAGTCCTATACTAGTAGTGATAATCAGTTATAATTTTTCACATTTTTTGACCGAAAAGGCTGCGCAAATATTATCCATCCGTGGCACCCTGGAGCATGATTGCAACACCCTTAGGTGCAGCGGCATTCAGGCTGGGAACACTGCTCTAGTGAGTATGATATCTATAGGTTTAGGCCTAAAGAAACATATCTACACACAGCCAAACCATGACACAGCTAACAGAAAGAGTATTAGTATTTCCTTTCCTAACAGGCTTGCTCTGAACGGTTACATCATCGGCTACTGATGTCTCGGTGAATACGCGGTAGTAGAATAAACGGAGCTGGTATCAACCTGTAGTTGTGAAATCGTAATTGGGTGTTTGAACACAGTCCAAACGACACTGTTATAGCACGGAGGGGTCGTTAGACTGCCGCTGTAGCGATAGAAGTCTCTGGTATTGTTCGGTAGGAGCTGATTCAACGGAAATTGATCAACGTTGGATGCCACGCCGTCTGAAAGCAGGCACAGAACATCATAGCTACTTCATAATATTAACACATAGACATACACAGAAAATAACATAAATTGTTATCACAGATATTCAACTCAACGTAAGACGAAACGTGATTCATCAGTTGACATTTCTATAAAAAGGTCTTTAAGGTAGCCTATGTTCAGGGTCTCTACATTCGGCAGTAGTCGAAGAAAGGCGTTATTTTTAGTTTTAAAATAAACCGAAGTATTCTTTTGTCAGAATTCGGAATGGCTTCTCTTTATACTGTCTAACATGGATGGATGGATCTACAGTTCAACGACATCTTGCGGCAAAAAGGTCGTTGACGTCTGTAGAAAATATTATTTTGAACAGTTCTCACAGTTTGTATGGCATAAAACAGTGTTTAACATTAGATACCTTTAACTTATTAGTTAACCCACTGGTGAGGAGGATACTTTGGATAAAACAGGTAGGACTAAACGTCCTCGCTGTCAAGCAAAGTCCAGACATGGAAAGACGTCATGAATATCAATATGATGATGTTTATGCGTCCAATGAGGTCTCGTGACAAACCTAACCGTATAAGAAATGTGACTTGGGGCTGGTTCTGGGCAACTAATTGTCGTTCTCCATTATGACATTGTATAAGACTATTTCGAACGTACGAAAACCTGTGTCTACAGTCTGATCGAAAGCAACTTTATGACGTAGTGTGAAGTGTGACAACGAAATAAGTTATTTACAAACGTATCTCGAAAGCGCTGTGAATTTAACTAAGCGCCCACTTCTTGCAACGGAGAGCGCTTAGCTCTTATTTCTATCCACTTTTTACCGGTTCAGTAAACTTCAGAAGCAGTTTGTTACTCAACTGAAGCCAGACTTTGCGACGCACTAAACCGGAGACGGTCACCGCTTGATCCAATTTTATTGTACGCACTTAGACTTTTTATATTATTATTTTTATTAGTTTATGCCACTATACGTGGGATGATCTATTTAGATTACAACACATTCCGTGAGCTGGATTGAGCAATTCGATCTAGAGCAACCAGTTTAGCCACTCATCGATCTTAATTCGCGCCTTGCATGCCTAAATAGACCCTACAAGGAAATAAATTTATGCTGTGTAAACTTTGCTAATTGTTTTATGTCGTTACAATGCAATTCAGGGGGTCAGAAAACGGGACATGGCCTGTTCGCTTGAGTCCTAAGCACAACGCATTTACAGTAAAAGCTCCTTTGTCTCCTTCTCTCTATCGTTTATTGGTATCGAGTCAAGTGGACTGGAATAGTAGCCTACAGAAACCTGGAGCGACATACGGGGGGTCTACTCTTTTGTGCTATCACAACAAGGAAGAAGTCGCCGGGCAGCATCATTGAAAGTTTGCCTGAATCCATCATCGTCTGTTACTACTATAACATGTAATCTTACTGCGGTTTATCAGTTGGGATTAATAAACACGATTATTATTATTATTATTTAATGCCCTGAGGTTCTTCATTCCCCAGGGGCTTAGATATTATTATTATTATTATTATTATTATTATTATTATTATTATTATTATTATTATTATTATTATTATTATTATTATTATTATTATTATTATTATTATTATTATTATTATTATTATTATTATTATCAAAGAACGGATGGATTCAGAAACCATTCACATTCCTACACATTTTAAAGATTAGGCTATTATACACACCTTAAGATTGATCAAACTAATAATTATGGTATACAGATTTGGGTCCAAGACTTGTCCTTTCACTTTCAACTAATTTTTTACACGCGTTGAGCTATAGGAACTCCTCAGGCTAAAGCGCACACATGATAGCAGTAATCTACCAACAGGGCGCCTTTCTAGCTTCCCAATTTGTGTTGACAACCATTTACCAACCACACACAGATTGCGGTCCGAGTCGGAAGCAAATTACTTTCCATTCAATGTACGATCACCATCTTTACAAGGCTTAGGGCCTATAGGCTACTAAACGAAAGAGGTCTAGGTTAACTCATGTTTACAATATTTATTTAATTCTGATATTCTGTTTCGCTGTTTTGAAATAATAATAGATTTAAGATACCGTACCTTTATAAGTGATGTTCTGGAAGTATTTGATGAGGCTGTCAAAAACGGAATTGTTAGTTTTGGAAATCTAAAGTTAAAATAATTCACGCTTGTAGAACAACGTCTTGACAAATTAATATAAGCTTTACTTCAGCCAATATAAAACAATTGTGTAAAGCCCAAAAAGGTTTCAGTATCTAATATCCAACCAATGAGTTCATGCATATAAAAATCGATGAATGCAGGCCTATAGTGTCAAATCTACATACGTCGGTAGCCTAGTTTGTAGGTTGTAGGTGTCTATTATTGTTACAGTGTGATTAGGTTTGTGATGTCAGGCATTATGATGTGGACATTAAACGTGATGCGATACCATTTAACAGTGAATCAAAATTCCTGTGCGCCTCCACATCTCGAATGAGATGGACTTGAAAACTTGAATGCATTCTCCTCTGCCTCAGCAACGTTCAACGTATAGGCCTACACCCCGCTTCACTTAAGGTAGGCCTACATGTACTAATAATGAAGCAACATAATTATGACATTCGCTGCGAATCTCCCTAGAGCTAAACGATATGTAGCCTGGATTATGGAAAGTTTTCCATTGCTGATAGCTCTGGGATTGATAGTGCAACGCTGAACCTGTGCCTTGTAAACTTAGCATTGACCAGGCGCATGGCCAGTGAGTTGGAAAGACTTTCAAGGCTACGAATATTTAGATAGACGAGAAACTCTGTACGTAGGATGTAGAAACATAGGTTGCTAGTACCTGGACGAATATTCCAAGGACAGCCAGACCGTCGGTCGTATTCGACGCGACGGAGGAATTTGCGCATCTCACTGCATCCCAATGGACCAGATGGAGCTACAACAAATTCAGACATAGTTCTCGGAGTTAATGAATGGCCGCACACTACACTTCCATACATAATAATATCGGTTAATTTCTATAGAATTCAATCATCATCATCAGCAGCAGTATCGTCATATAATGTAATGTAGTGTTATGTAGGCTAATGTAACAAGGCATTTATAAAGCTCCACAAAAGAGTCTCTCAGAAACGCTCAACTCGTGGCCATCAAACAGTTGAAAAAGCGCTTCTTTAAGAGTGTAGAGAAAAACATGCAGTCACATTATATAGGCTACGGCTTTAGTGGCACAAACAGAGGGCGGAAGAGCATTCCAGATCTGCGGCGCCGCAATCGAGAAGTCCCGACGAGCACGGGTGGTGGATCGAAAGCAGTGTACAATCAAGTCGTAATGACCTTTATATGACATAAACTGCATTATACTTAGAATCGCCATATTCCAGGTGGTGAGGATGTCAACGATAGCGCTGAACAACTGCACGTACAAACTTAAAATCTTTTAAAACAAACGTTTCTATAGCTGCAAGCTTCAATGCGCACTCCCTATATTTTAAGCCAATCACTCAACCAATTATTGTCCTCCATAAGTTCATAGGACATAGGAGTTAAAAATAATTATGAGCAGTGATGGGCAGAGTAGTATTTTGAAGAAATATTTCCATTTTCAAAATAGAAAATACTACACTATATTGTATTTTCAAAATAACTTTGAGAAGTAGGCTATTTTTCAAAGTATTTTTTAAACCGTTTTAAAAAGCAATTCGAGACACTTTACAAAATACTTTTCCAAAATACTTCTCTAAAATACTTTTTAAAAATAAATGTTACAAACCTTCTGCCCGAATCATTATTTTAATGGTATAAGGTTTTAGACCTCAACTAGAACTTGACGTTTCGAAAAAGTAATAATCTTCTAGTCACAGCAAATAGGCCTGCTTCTGAGTTTGCTGTATCAGAATAATTATATATTTTATAAATGCTTCCATCTATAATTATCAGGATTGCAAATGATCAAATCTGTTGTAGTCGCGATTGTACATAGTCAAAATTGACAAAACAATTAGGCCTACTGAGAATGAGGCATTTTAAATCTAACATAATCATAAATTTTTTAAATGCTGTATTCAACATCCTCAAATAAGCTTAACGATAGGACCTGTTAACAATATTGCATGTTTAAATTTGAGTAAATTGCCATCCTTGAAACCAGCAACGTTTAGTAAAATTTCAAAAATAGCCCACCTAATCTTCGTCAACCTGTGTTCGAGTCTTCGAGATAGGCATTTAGCATACTTATAACAATGACTGATACATACTTCGTAAAGTTAAATGTCTGATCTTCGCAACCCCATGTGAAACTCCCTTTGGGACTCTAAGGGGTCTTCGCCCCTGAGGGCCGGGCCTTCCAGGTTGCATCAGTCGGTTTCCGGCGTCTTGCAAAGCCCTAGGGTGTCAAATCTCGACCAGGGGTTAAAATTATTTGATTAGTAATGTATTCATATAATTAATTTAATATTTACATAATTTTACGACCATTGCACGCTATCACCAAATAGGTACCACCAGAGAAGCGTTCGCACCTCTACAAGACAGCATAGTATTAGAATATGTGGACCATTGCTTTAGAATTCTCTGCCTATTGAACTCACTAGTGTATATCCAATTTATCAATTTCAATACAGACTGAAATTATTTTTTTGGATGCACTTATCTAAATGTGCAAAGTGGTTTTGTTTTGCATATGCACTGTTGTCTTTTTCACTTGTTTATAATAATTGAGTTCAATGTACTTTGATAACTCGTATAATAGTGGAACACTATATTTCCTATGGGCTTAAATACTGACACCATAACAGGTGATCATTGTCTAAAGATGTATTGGTGTTGTGCGGCGAGTACTAATAACGTACATTGATTGATTGATGTTTGATGTAATTGGGGCGCCCCTCTTGGCGGAACCTCTAAGTACCTTTGGGTTTTGGCCTATTGGCGCCATTACATATGTGACCATCTGAATTATGTGCTATGCTACGTGTACGCAGTACACGGTAAACAATAAAGTATATTGATTGAACGATCGATTGCTTGATTGCTTGATTGATTTAAAAGTACACATGCAAACTACGGCAGTTCTAAACTGTCCGTTCTTGTTGAAGTACGTCTGTTCAGACGTCAACTAGAAGGGGAGAGGTCTGCTTATTGAGTGTATGGTTTAATTAATATGGACAGTCAAAATAGGGCCTACTGAATGTTTACGAGGTCTGCTTGTTCAGACAAGTTATAAGAAACAATAGATCACTTTCAAGTACATTAAAGCAATGTAAACTTGCAAACATGCGATTAGTGATTAAAGTACAAAATGTTTGATTTTTTCTAAGAAATGTTTTGGAAAAACTATTTTCAGAAGTATTTTGAAAATACTATTTTCAAAATACTATTTTCAAAAACATTGTCAAAATGCTTCCATCCTTGCATCCTTCCATACTATTTTCAAAATTATTTTCAAAATACTTTTTGAAAAGTATTTTTTAAGCATTTTCAAAATGCTTTGATACGTATTTTATTTTGTATTTGCAAAATATTTTTGAGAAGTATTTTGCCCATCACTGCTTATGAGATATAAGAGACTATATGAAAGTGTAAATTATAGCATCAGGTGTCCTTCCGTCCTTCCATCCTTTGCTAAGTCCCTCCTCCTTCCTCTTTCCTTTACCCGCCCATTCCTCCTTCATTCATTCCTTCCGTTCTTCACTAATTCCTTCCTTCTTCACTCCTTTCTTTCACTCCTTTCTTCCTTTCTTTCTGCATGCACTCATTCCTCCCGTTCATTCTTTCTTCATTCATTTACTGGCGCGTTCATTCATTCAAAGCATTAATCAAGTGCCTCTTCAATGCATCTTCTCAAAGACATCTCAGCCCAGTTTCGATTATGGAGAGCTGCAGCTTCCAAATGTCAATTGAAGTTGCATAACAATTTCCTCCTGTTCAGAACGCCATTCATATCGTACGCAAGGTAGTCAACTGTGCATCTTATTAATAAATGCACCCCATGTGATATAAACAATGCCGAATTCTTATAATTAGTTGTTTATTTAGACATATTCGTCTTGTTTACAGCCGAAGCTCAGTAATGCTGATTGTAATATCGCCACTGTGATTAGATCCGTTGAGGCGCAATAGAAATGTGGTTACGTTACGCCATAGGCCTAATCGATACGCCATTATGCGATTCAAGGAGTGTCTTGTCGTATGATGTTAGGTAGTGTAAAATAAAGGTCAGACACATCAAGGTCAGACATATAGAGGTCAGACATATCAGTTTGTTGTGTATTGCTTAAAAGCGCGACCTCACATGTCCTAATATCCGGTTGTCTCACCAGTTAATGTCCTTCAAAGAACTTACTTCCATTGGGTAGGCGCCTTCTTCCACCGTGTGTTCCGATCCACGATCGTTTTCCTCACCCCAGTGGAAGTGGAACTGAGTAAGTGTGTAGTTCGAAGGCAGTCCTCCTCCAGTTATCCAGAATGGAGTGTCAGGTGCACTTTGGTCTATGATATTCATTTGCACTGCAACATTTTCAGAGATAAATTACACAATTTTCAAATGAACTCAAAAGTTTATGGTTAGGTAGGCATGCAGTAGGGAGTGAGGGAGACTGGGAGACAGGTGGATGGATGGATGCCTAGATGGATAGATGCATGTGTAGTTAGGTAGATAGGTAGGTAGGTAGGAAGTTAGGTAATAGGTAGGTAGGTAGGTATATAGGTAGGTAGGTAGATAGGTAGGTAGGTAGCTAGGTAGGAAGTTATGTAGTAGGTAGGTAGGTAGGTAGGTAGGTAGGTAGGTAGGTAGGTAGGTAGGTAGGTGGGTAGGTAGGTAGGTAGGTAGGTAGGTAGGTAGGTAGGTAGGTAGGTAGGTAGGTGAGTAGATAGGTAGGTAGGCAGATGGGTGGGTAGGTAGGTAGGTATATAGGTAGGTATAGGTAGGTAGGTAGGTGGGTACATAGGTAGGTAGGTAGACAGGTAGTATACAGGTAGGTAGGTGGGTTGGTAGGTAAGTTTACAAGGCTCAACAAGGTCCGGCAATAAGTGTGCTGTTACCATATATCATCAACACATATAATCATCTACGCCGAACGACGTACGATTTATTTAGAAGCACTTCGTAATGCCATTCTTCAGTCCTGGCTTCTATTTCAAGGTCTCTTTTCGCCCTCGTGAGAATTATTTGTGGCAGAGAGACCCGAGAGAGTCCTCGAGAGAGAGAGAGACCTGATCCAGAGAGAGAGAGAGAGAGAGAGAGAGAGAGAGAGAGAGAGAGAGAGAGAGAGAGAGAGAGAGAGAGGCATAGAGAGCTACTGTCAGAGGCCGATGTCGAGTGCACTTTTTCTGGAACAGACCAACACGCAACCGATCCCGTAGCACGTCTCAAAGAAAACAGTGCGTCTTCAGTTTAACTGCGCATTTTCAAGCCGACCTCAATTATGGTCCCATATATATAGTAACATGCGCTCACAGGAATGCACGCTCAAACATGCACATGTCTTAGTCAGATGTTTAACTATTTAGTGAAATATTGACCCCATCGATAGAAGACGAGCGGGTCTGTAACGCCTACGCATCTGTCTAACTTAATCTGTTCAGATTATTATTATTATTAATTTATTGTTTGTCCAGAGGTTGTGATCCTTGAGAATAGCATAATTATGCGGACAGAAATAATATTATTATTACATTTTAACCAAAGCACACTACATCACAGCAGCATAGGCCTATTACTGTTAGATCTATTGCTATTGTCAGTTGTATTGATATTGTTATAAGATATTGTTATTGACAGTGCTATTGGTAAGGGTATTGCTATTGATATTGCTATTATTCAGACTTAAGAGCAGTACTCCTAAGTAATGTCCTGTAACCAGCAGAACGGAACTAGTTGACTTATGCTTGACCGACTGACCGCTATGTCCATTGTTGGTCAGACTGAATGTGGTCAAGTTGACGACTGCGTCGTAGTTGTTGAAGCCAAACGCACCAATTGTCTGATTCCAGACAATCGTCTTTGGAACGAAGTCGATCGGCGACTGCGTCTTCGTACCGCAAACCGGATAATGAGCCTGCCATTCTGAATGCATCAACAAAAGCATTGTCAACAATAACAATAGGCCCCTATTCAAAATCCCACATAAGTTATTGTGCAAGTATGACCCTATTGCAACTGGGTAGTCATTGAGCTGTGTGCACTTTTCTGTTGCGGTATACAGACGCATAAAACTAATCGATGTAACTAGAAATAATCCACGTGCAGTTTTACAGCTGACGAAACTAGCCTTAACATTCGTAGTCTAGCCTACATTCAATTTGTTAGTCTGTAGGTCTACAGCAAAACTGGAAACTGGAGCTAAATGTTTCGGATTCAATTATTGACTCGATCTTCAGGTTGTTTATAAATTAGCATGAAGTACCGGTACTAACGATTTGGCGCTAATTTATAAGCAAAACAACACCAAATAACGACTTTTAAAAGTCAAGACATTTTTGCTAAAATATTAATTCACTAATTATGTGAACATTTTGCATTCCTTTCATGAAAACACCCTTTTGAGGTAGAATCGATGTTGTATGACAATTTGGACTAGAAAGAAAGAAAGAATAGGCCTATAGTCATCAAAGAGCAGTTTCCGACGCTGTTTTTGTTTTTCTTTCGGAAAAGCTATAAATCCTACAGATCATAATTGAGAGCAAAGCTAAAATGCTAACCGTTTACGTTTTCGTAACTCCAATCTGCACCTGAAACAGCATACGATTAGAATATAAAAAGAGTTGTATCAAAACCAGTAGGCTATACATGGGGTTATATGATATGCCTTATAATGATAGAGTTAAGCGATTCTTTGCATTTACAATTTTACATGTAGTATTTTCATCGTGATTTCGTCAACGGATATGCCACTTCACTCTTCCCATAACCATGTGACAGTCATTAGAATGGACCTTTTTAAATAGGCCTACCTAGGTAAACTGTGTCAATCTGATGCAGTTGCTCTCTAAATACGATAGGCCTAGTCTAAAAATCAAAACTTGTTTGCGCTGAAATCTTCTGAAAATGTTTCCTTAAACGAGAATTTTTTGACTCTATGACTCGACTGTTGTTAACTTATACATAAAGTTCTACCCAACCGCAGACCGATTACTATTTACTCATCGTCTTAGTCTATATATACACAAACTAAGAACACGCAGCGACCTATGCCGTATACCAATAGACTTCTGTTTACCGATCGCATTAGTGTAGGCATATATAGGGTGGGTAACCCTAATGTGGGCAGGTTTCTAACATGGGCACCCCTTGAATCTCAAAATATAGACGACATACGGTGGTGCCTTCTAGGAAATATTATTAACTATAAGTATTGCTGTTATAAAACAGCAACGTATGTCGGCGGAAAATTGCGCTTCGAAAGTAAGAAGTAAATGTTTTTAGCATGCCAGTTTTCTATAATGTTCGATATACGGTTCAGTAGCTGTGGGCGCGTTGTTTTTTAATGTATTTTCAATCGGTTTTTTGCAGATGTTTGGTGAAGTGTAGCTTTTTCGCCCCATGTGAGCGATAATGAGGGAGAAAGTAAGCACACTTTAAAAAAAATTTTCCTAGGGGGGTATTGCGTAGAGCCTAATTTGGGCACCATTGGGTGTTCCTAATTTGGGCAGTGTATGAGGCCAAATTTACTACTATATTACACGTTAATATTGGGTAAAGCTTATTCTTAATTTGGGCAGTGCCCATTCTAGGTAACTTTGTATGCCCAAATTGAGGCCATATTTACTACTATAATTATTACACGTTAAATATTTAGTGTTCAAATTAGGGCACCATGTCCTAATATGGGCACTTTGAGGGGTGTGTCATTTTTTCTGCACAACTAATATTGCTTTGCAATCTATTGTATGTATTCAATATATTTTCATTACCTACTGTTTCAGCTAACCAAACAACACCAAACAATAAGTATACGTGTCAAAATCAATATGATACGAGCCTTTAATCCTTAAGGTGCCCAAATAAGGGAACTATACCCTACACGAAATAAGTAAGCAGCTGCCAATATCCATGTCAATGATGATTTGCTAATTTCAATTCTGTGATACTGCGTGCCCACTTATGATTTGTTGAAATTTAAAACAGAAATACAAATAGTGGAATAGGCCTAGAACCTTACAAATGAATGGAATGTGTTTTGCTGATTGCATGTATGTACAGTTGGTGGTTATAGTTAGTTCGTTAGTCAGTTATCTACACATTTCATATAGTTTCTTCAAGTCGGCCTACATCACAAAAGCGCTACCCATGCTGTAGTCTAAATGATGCTAATGTCGTGAATAGAACATACGTCAGTAAGAAACAATGCAAAGATAGCGACACACAAGTGCATGGCGGGTTCAGGCACACACGTGGCACCCAACCAACGAATTCCTATCTAGAGTTGACAGATGACACCATATTATGTTCAGAGTTCCTGCACCAAGCTGCGTCGACATTATAGAGCTACAACGGGCGGGAGCGTCCGCTATACACGATAACGCCACCGCCCAGTGGTCCCTCGTTGTTGGTCGATGACGCAGCGCCCGGAAATCCCTCGAACCGTCGGGTCTGCGGAGAAGAGATATTTGTCGCCTGCATACCGGCACGGTAATCCGTGATCGACGGTCGAGATTATATCGGCAGTAGACGGTGTGTGTAAGTCCGTAGCTGAGACTCAACCATACACGAAGAAGCCCACCCACCTTCATGTAATCGCATACGCCAAGATTATGGGCGAAGAAAATACCGTCTAAAATGTTCAGAATCCACGGCGGATAGGAAGAATGAATTAGAAAACGCAAACTGAGGAAACACCCAAGAATGCAGGAAATTATCACGCAAGATTCGAATTAGGGCGAATTATCCACCAAAATGATACAGAAGGCGAGATGACCATGCATACAATGCCATAATTATATTGATACATTATTATGCAATTATGCATGTATATAATGTGTGTATGCACGCATGTACGTATGCATGTATGTTATATATGCATATGGTATGTAATAATGCATGCATATAATGTGTGTATGCACACATGTACGTATGCATGTATGTTATATATGCATATAGTATGTAAGCATACGTTTAGTATGTTACTATGCATGTATGCATACGTATGTATGTATTTATGTATGCATTTATATGGCCATTCATAATGCGCCGATCAAAGTCGCTCTAACATATTATATCGACTTATCTCAAAAAAGCCTCTTAAGATAAGCCTAAGCTTATCCTCTTCCGTTCTTAAGCTCATAAATTGGAAACTTTGACAGACATGACACAGAAGACGCATTTGTGTCAGGTGTCAGGCATACACATGCAGCTGAAGTGCATTTCTGAAGGGCAGAGCTGCGCTGTCCATCATTCAGGCAATATGCGTGTATAAGCGTGTTTAGCAAAGGAATGGCTTTCATTTTATGATCTGCAGAAGAAGATCAAGTGAACAGCTTTTAGGAACGAGAGAAAGATCAGTAAATGAACACGTTTTTATATAGCGACTGTATTATGGTCTCGACCCTGCTCATTTTTCAATGAATTGATCGGGTGAGATCCTTCACCAGCACTGCCCGTTTGAATGGGCGCCACGCCATTTAAGGTCCCCGTGCACTAACCGAGCAAGCCCTAGATTTAAATCTATGAAATAAGCCAGCATCGGTAAGGCTAAACTCCATCAAGTATCTGCAATTAAATAAACGGGACTAACGATGCAATGTACGTGGTTGAGATCATCATATCTGCAAAATGTAGGAAATGAGCTATATATGAAGTTAAAAAGGCGTCTGCTGTCCTTCCCTCTTGACCTTCGCCATTGCAAAGACTAATGCGAAGGATATCTTCAGTTTTTTATATGTTATAGGACGTGTGTAAATCTTTTGGTCTTGGCAGCCACTTTGCGTCATCATCAAGTAATACCTGTGCTCTTCAAACTGTCAGAAATATGAATGGCGGGTCTGTTCTTCTGCACAGCTCGTGTGACCTGTTATTCGGTCGCTGATGTATCTAATATTCTTGGCATTTATATTGTATGGCTCAATAGAGACGTCTGTGTTCGTGTTTGTGTGCGGGTATGCTGATGTTGACGAACACTGACTTTGCACAATACTTGCACAACGTGCTCATGCGTTAGGACCAACGTCTAAAAACTTGAATTTCAATTATGAGTCTACATTGGACTTAACATTAGGCCTATTAGTATTAGGCTATAGGGTGCTGGAACGACAGACCAATACGATGCTGTTAGTCCACAATTAAAAACCTGCTCTATGTCTTCATTAATATGATGTCAAGTTAAGGAATGTTATGAAGGATTTGTTTGAACATCTGAAGGCAATAACCATTCCATCATTATTCAACACTTGTCTTTGCATTGACCGCGCATAGCTGACTGTGCCCAGTACTTATGCAAAGTGTTTCATTGGCATAAACACTTATGCAAAGTGTTTCGATGGCATAAACACTTATGCAAAGTGTGTCAATCGCTTAGAATAATCGGTCAAAGACCCAGGTTTGACCTAGAACTTGAACAGAACGAGTTTAAGACTTTAAGTCCACATAGAGAATGTCAATGACAAATAATCATGTTTTCAGGCGATTTTTTTCTTGTTTTTATAATAAGGTCATCGTCCTAAAAATGCGCTACAGAAGTTTCAAACTTTGTCCAGAAAATTCGGTTATCTTTCTATTGCTGTATCCTTGTAATAGCAGCTTCGCAATGAAAAGTAATCCAGAATAAGGAATAGCAACGTTAAATTGGTAGCCTAATTATAGGCCTTCCAGCATAAAGAATAGCAACGTTAAATTGGCAGCCTAATTATAGGTCTTCCAGCATAAGGAATAGCAACGTTAAATGGGTAGCCTAATTATAGGCCTTCCAGCATAAGGAATAGCAACGTTAAATGGGTAGCCTAATTATAGGCCTAAGCACATTATAAACATGTGCAAACAAGCAAAAAGCGGCAACGTAATAAAGAGTAACGGCAACATCAAGACAACACGAGCAACATTAGATATTCGACGAAAGTAGCAGAGACAACTTTACAACATAAGCGACATAAACAGTCACAAAGAGCGAAGTGCAACAGCCTTCCAATAACATTGGAAACCATTTTTTATATTGAGTTCCAGCATAAGGAATAGCAACGTAAGAAGAATTATTCGATATTTTTGGTAGCCTAATTTTCGGCCTTCCAGCATAAGGAATAGCAACGTTAAATTGGGGGGGGAATAGTAACGAATGGGTAGTTTGTTTATAAACAGGTGCAAGAATTTTTCGAGGGGGGAGGTGTAGTAACAAGAGGTTTCCACAACAATAAATCATATTATTCCCATTGGAAATTTGAATCCGATAACCTTTTTTTTTATAAACCCTTTCCTTTTAGGGGGCTGAACCGCAGTTAGGGGGCTAAGCACTGGCCCCCCTGGCGCCGCCACTGGTTATATCCGATGTTAATAAATAAATAATATATTCAACGTTTATAACGTTTATTTAACGACGCCGCCATATCGACGATGATTGGCGTAATAAATAGATTCGCTACCGGTACTCTCTTGTATCCTTTTGAGCAAGAAAGCCAATTTAATTCGCCTGAAACCGGTTGGATTATGGTTCAGACGCAAAGATCGTCGACAACTTCACTGTGTAGCCTAGTAGTGGACCAATCGACAAGTAAACTACGGTACCGGTTGAAAGGCTTGGCTTCGTCTGAAAAAGCAGCTTATAGCCGGTTACAGACGTAGACGCAGACCTGTTGACCACGAACTACGTCTAGTTGATGCCCCACTCTCCGTGCCCACGCATCTTTAATTACTGTGCACTCGAATCGCTCTGCCGCCCATGCATACCGACTATTACGATAGCATTATCGGAATAATAATTTTACGCAAGCCTTTAAAGTCGCCTAATCGTTTATATTACCTTGTTCGGATTATACAGACGGAGCGGATCGCCACCTGTTTGATCGGGTTAACCGCTCTTGAAGTGCCGTTAATTAATTAGCTTAATGTGCTCTCGATTGGCATAATGACTGTCTATGGGGTCTTCGATTTTCATCGTCTATGCAGTCCTCGATGAACGCCTCATCGGACCGGTTGAGGTCGGATTTTAACAGAGGCTTTTTTATATGACAGCTGAATAATAGCTAGTCTTAGAAACACACCGGAACACCCCCCCCCATAGTCACCACTCCATCGGTCATGAAGTCTGTCAACGGATGATCGGTTGCTAAGAACGTTTGCCGAAGCTGACAAGGGTGTCCCAGAAGACGACGATGTTTTGGCATAAGCACGGAGGCCATCTCCATAGGAATGTAGCTGTCAATTAGCTTGTATACAGTGGTTATGACCGTATTTGCCGCTTTCGGCACGCTTATAGGTTTGCACTGGCCATTCTAGGTAAGAGGCCGAATCTGAATGAATGGTGCTTCGATCTCTTAAGGTCGACGCTTTGGCACAAGTGTACAAACAAAGGACTTCTACAAGTGTTTGAAACTGATTTCAAGGCATGCAGTTGCATTCCAAATCATGTTAAGCAAAATAATTGATTCAGGCTCTACCTATATACTCTAGTCTCATTGCTAGCAACACGGTTGTGACAGTCATACAACCATACTTATTGACCACACTGAGCGGGGAGGCGCTGAAGATGTCCTGCTGGGGGCGTTTAGTTTCCCAACGTAGGGTGTTAAGGGGAAGCCACGGGTAGCGTCCAAGGGCTACAACAATCCTCACTTTATGAGAAATTCTGTTAGTATATTAAAATCTTATTAGCATGTCGAAACTCTGCATAACTAGTACTACACTAATCTGAGAAGCGCTGAAGAGATCCTGCTTGGGCGCTTTGTTTCCCGACGTGGGGACAAAGGGAGAGGCCGTGTGGAGCGTCCAGGGCTTAAAACATTCCTCACATTATGAGAAATTGTGTTTGCATCTTAAAATGCGGTCACCGCTCTGCCAGCGTATTACAATAATCGTAATCGTAATTGTAATAAGTAACTTCTATCGCGCTGGTGTATAATGTACAAGGAACAACAGATGGCGCACCGAAACCAAGCCGTAATTAGGTTAAAATCTAGAATATCAATCCGTAGACAGTGTAGATAAGTGGCGTATATTTACGGGGGGGAGCTTGAGCCCAGTTTCCAGTCGGGGTCAAATGTTATAAGTCTCCACATGAGAGGCCGTCACATGAATGAATCTATCAGTGGCAGCTCTAAAACGAAGAGAGACCAGATGTCCTGAATCATTTGCCCCAGGTTCAGCATACATGTGTAGCCTACGTGCAATCTCAAATGCGTATACCTATTACATAAATACAATTACAACTGAAATTTGATAATGTCCCCTAACAAATGTGCACTCTGCGCTAGCCTCACGATGTTAAAATGTCATTAAGAACAGATCATTTGTCAGTTAGCAAAGAGTTTTCGCACTCAGATCATATAACGACGAGATGCGGCCATGGATAGAAGTTGTTATGAACTTCATTTCTTAGCCTTGGCGGGTGGTAAATCTTCTCATCATTGCAACGCCGTATATGCTGCAATGAATACACGTTATACACCCGGTGATCAGTAACACTGCACTTCCAACAGCTGAAAGGACGCTGCACTAAAATTAATTGAACGACTTTTTGGTAGTGTTTTTATGCCTTTTGATCGCATCAATTAGACTTTATTATATATTTCAGAGACCTTTTGGTTCCTAAACTGAATTGCAGGCATGTTTAATAATTTCAGGTCCAAAGTTATGCATCATTACAGTGAGTGAACTCGAAACTTAATCGTAGTATGTATACTCTGGTTAATAGATTCATGCTGCAGTTTTTTTTAAAGAAAGGATGATTGGCGAGGACTTTTTATGTTTGTTATAAGCAGGCAAAATCAAGGTCGTTTTATCCTGAATGCATGGACAGTTTGGACACCTCAAAAGGTTTTGTGTGCATTAAGCACCAATGCAAACGTTAAATACCAGTATCAGATTTCCTCGACGTGACAGCGGCGTATTTGCAAAAGGAGAATCAATAATGTTAGCAAGAGCAAACCGATCGAAACCATTATTATGAAAGTTCATCTCGGTCTTCTCTGCCTATTTTTGAACGTTACCTCAAGAAAACTACTGACATGTGCCTCAATTGTCGGCCATACCGCGGAATAAATTAGGGGCTCTGTGTTCCAATCTCAAGTCAGCTGGGCCGTGATCGTGGCGCTATTCTGTCAATGGAGATATGCATGAGCCGCGTTTTCGCACGTCAACTCTAGGCCATCGTGTCTTTTCGTGTATTGTACCGTACTCCTAGAAGAGACTCATATTGCAATTGAGTGCTTTTGCCTCTAAGTTTGCGTAGCATGCATTTTGAAACTCTCTTGAAGCGCACTTTTTCAGATCAGTTACTGTTAGATGGTCATAGGTGCGGCGCTTCTATGAGGCCCACGTCTGAGTGATATTAACGCTTTAACGATCAGAGTGTACTAAAAGCGACTGGAAACCAATGCAGCTTGTCGACTCTATAGAGTGTCAAGTGTCTTGATACACACATATAGAAGCTTATAAACGTGCATACTGGTTTATTAGACGGATTAACGCGCAGTTTGTGCAAATATGTGCAGCTTACTATACGGAAGAACTACTGGGTAAACCATCATCTAAGATTCTAAGTAGATGAGCCGAGTGGAATCCTCAAACGTTGTACTGCAGCGAAGAAGACCGCGAGCAGTCTGTGTTCGTTTATGCTGGACTTTTTAGAGAAGCATTTATGTCTAAGATAACTGGGTCTTTGGCGTTTTAGTAAAGCGCTGTACCAACATTCAGACATGCACAAATATACATACTGTGCTTCTGCATAAACTGTACCTTAATCATTTCGTACACGAAATAGGTCACAAAGTATTTTGTTAAATGACACAAGTGTAATTAAAATGTTTTTCGTTGTAGAATGTTTTGTAATGCATTAAAATCTACCGGTGGGATAGTAGAGCTGCAACAGTGTATTTATGTATGTATGTATATGGCCATTTATATAGCGCCTTACAAGAAACTCACGAAGGCGCTAAACAGGTGTAGCTCTGCTATGCAGATGTAGAGGTAAAAAAAATCGGCGCACAATGGTCTTTTGGCTTATCGTCTTTGGTTGAGAGAACAAAATGCGTTTTCTCTACTGAACTGCGGTAAACCTGTCTGGCTGATGAGAGCACAAATGATGCCTACATGCAGTAACTGAATGTCCTATCTGGACGGTTCTGCTTTCGACGATTGCAAGATAATCGATACGTTCTGCCGCTCTAAAGACAATCATGGCCTAACGATACTGCACCCCAAAGGTAAGGCTGCGGTGCCGATGCCAAGGAATAATAATCCGAAATTTCCATGGATATTAGGTGGGCCTATATTGGTTCTATTCGGGTCTCATATGGAAATATGAATCCTATAATTATGGGTTTATGTGGGCATATTGGCACTGGCGAGCGAAGGAGATGATCGATAGTCTAATGATGAAGCGTCCTCGTGTTTCAAAGGAAACAATGTCCCTTAGAAACTGATCTTATTATCAGAAAAATCAAGTTTGACTTTGAAACCTGAGTCGTTGAGGACGAAATGTTTCTTACCGTCACATCGAACGAAGACCGAAATCAATGCGAGGCAAATGTAAAGACTGAGCTTTAGCGGCGACATAGCAATCACTTATTAGATGTTGCCAGAGATTCAACGCCTCAGACGAAGATCTCCTTCGTAAGCGTCTCGTCTTAAGTTTTATCTCGCTCGGCGCCTTATATAGGCAAGCACTGTCAGAAACGAGAGGAGGGATCAGGTGACAAGAGACTGATATTGTATGCTCTGCGTTTTGATGGATAGACAAATCTCGCCCACCGGCATATATATATATATATATATATATATATATATATATATATATATATATATATGCAAGAAGTACCGTTGTCTGTTTCTCTCTCTCGTTCTCTCTCTCGCTCTGTCTCTCTCTCTGTCTCTCTGTCTCTCTCTGTCGCTGTCTGTGTCTCTCTCTCTGTGTCTCTCTGTGTCTCTCTGTCTGTGTCTCTGTCTGTCTGTCTGTCTGTCTGTCTGTCTGTCTGTCTCTCTCTCTCTCTCTCTCTATCTCTCTCTCTCTCTCTCTCTCTCTCTCTATATATATATATATATATATATATATATATATAATATAAATACATTGGTTCTTGTGCATACATAGCCTACATACACATGCATTATATTGGCTCTTTATGCATACATATGTTTACACTTGCAAGTATATATATATGGATATATATATGGCGAACTATAAAATAATTAGGACCTATGCTTCCGTTACATGTTCGTTAATTCAAGCAGCTCATTACAGGCCATAGGCTAGAGTCCACTATGTCAACGACGACACTCTTGTCACGACGACGTTCAGAAGTATAATCAAAAACAAAACCAAGTTTCTGGTTTTCACTGGCTGTGTAAACGTATACCTACACTTCTGAAGACGAAGACGAGGGAATGTTGAGAACTTCTCAGTTTTTTATGCAATTTCCATACAAATGAACTACACCCAGATAAGGTATACACCGATGACCGGGATCCGTGAGGATTAGTATAATGGCAGCGCAGATCGACTATTGCCTCAGAACTACGCCACTATTTGTACTCTGACAGTGCCAGTTCCAAGCCTGGATAAAGGAGAAGGGCGACGCTAACGGTCTTTGTTATCACACAGTGTCGTTAACCTGAAACTACTATAATACTATTGCCTCAGATGTTGCGCGGTTCGCAATTTTCATCGCTCTATATCTACACTTCCGAATACGAAGACCAGAGGAAGTTGAGCACTTCTCTCTTTTTACAACGTCCTCCAATTCATCTTCTATCGGCTGTCCAACTGTTCCCTCCTTTGAATTCCTGAATTCTTCCTCCGCTTGCTCAGTCATCCCGCGACTGACTTAAGATCCTCCGCATGAATAGTCAGTCTTCTTTTCGCCTTTCAACCTATTTTTATTTACTTGGTTGTTTCTTTTTTTTACAAAAGACTGTTCCTTAGACAAAAGCATAGACCCCTTAAATTACAGGACTGTAGGCGTTCAGCCTCGGGACTTGGAACTTGGGTCCATTCTGAATTTACACTTTTATCACAAAAAATGAACGAATAGTACGATTTGCATGAACTCTTTTTGTTCTATTTGTCTCAACGAGAGCTATATTGCAGGAAAATATTGACACTAAATTCTGGATAATTCAAGGTCATTTCAAGGTCAGACAAAATTAAATCTAGCAAAAATCAGAGAAAATGGTCAGATCTCAGCCAATAATTCTTGAAATCAGCTAATTCTTTCTTGTGTTTCTCTTCTAGATAAGGATACCTGGAATAAGAAACAAGGCTATTAAATATAAGGCGATCCAAGGTTATTTTAAGGTCAAAAAGGTCAATTTGAGAGGAAAATCAGAGAAAATAGCCATAGCTCAGACAAATATTGTTACATTTTAATTATTCTTTTACCAATTTGCTCATGCCGATAAGGGCAAGACGACAGTACCTAAAGGTTAAAATAATCCAAGGTCATTTCAAGGTCAGAAGGTCAAAATTAAAAAGAAAAAGGCCATATCTCAGCCAAAAGTTGTTTTATTTGGGTGATTCTGTGTAACGGTCATTGTTCCTTGATTTGACCTTTGACCTTCAAATGACCTTTAAGTAACCCAAGGTCGTTTCAAGGTCAAAATGTAAAAATAAATGGAGAATTGCCATAACACCGAATCACCCAAATTAAACAATATTCTGTGTAATGGTCATTGTTCCTTGATGTTGACCTTTGATCTTCAAATGACCTTGGGTGAAGACCACCCAAGGTCATTTCAAGGTAAAGAGGTCAAAATCAAGGAACAATGACCATTACACAGAATCAATCAAATAAAACAACATTTGGCTTAGATATGGTTATTTTCTTTTGATTTTGACCTTCTGACCTTGAAATGACCTTGGATTATTTTAAGCTTTAGGTACTGTCGTCTTGCCCTTATCGGCATGAGCAAATTGATAAAAGAATAATTAAAATGTAACAATATTTGTCTGAGCTATGGCTATTTTCTCTTATTTTCCTCTCAAATTGACCTTTTTGACCTTAAAATAACCTTGGATCGCCTTATATTTAATAGCCTTGTTTCTTGTCCCAGGTAGCCCTTATATAGAAGAGAAACATAAGAAAGAATTAGCTGATTTCAAGAATTATTGGCTGAGATCTGACCATTTTTCTCTGATTTTTGCTAGATTTAATTTTGTCTGACCTTGAAATGACCTTGAATTATCCAGAATTTAGTGTCAATATTTTCCTTCAATATAGCTCTCGTTGAGACAAATAGAACAAAAAAGAATTCATGCAAATCGGACTATTTGTTCATTTTTTTGTGATACAAAGTGTAAATTGAGAATGGACCCAAGTTCCAAGTCCCGAGCATGAGCGCCTACAGTCCTGTAATTTAAGTAGTCTATGGCCAAAAGTAACAATGCCTGTCGTATAGTCCTAGGAAAATAAGGAAAATATAAAAAAATCATCACAAACATACTGCACAGTCTCATGGACGCTGTAGGAGACTCTGGAAACGTCGTCATCTCTCTCCGTTCATCTTCTCCACCAGCGGAATGCAACACTCCAACGGAAAATGACCGCAGCCACCTTGAGGAAGGGACAAGTCCGGAAATGGTTTCGCCATTCCAAAATCCTACTCCACTCTCCAGCCATGCAGGCCGTATTATCCATTAGGCACAGTAGGCACTGTGCCTAGGGCCTATGGACCTCTCATCGGCCTACGCAAGTCCTTAAATGAGATATTGAAAAATTAGCTTGAGCCTAATGATTGTATTTGAGAGACCAGTAACTGTTGTGACAGAGGAAGTGAGTGAAGTATCATTAATGCAATTAGTAGGCGTAGGCCTATCTATGTCCATAAATTTGAGCAAAGAAACCTTCATCTTCTTTCTCTTCTTCTTTGTTTCGTTTCTCATACCCAGACTCGTGTTTTCTCTTGTATCCACCACACATGATTATTTAAGATTAGAACTATTAATTTAAAAACTTTTAGAGCCGTGAGTTCCGTGACTATTTACATAAAAATTATAAAGCAGTTACCATTTTGTAAAGGCTACAGAGACGAAAATAGTAAAAGTGAAACCGGAAATATTGCATTACACATTAATTAGTGGATAATATAAATATAGGGGCTTATCCAGAATATTAAATGATCAGCATTACAAAGAGTAAATTGAGATTTAAAATCAAAACTGGATGTGTTCGTGAATCATGATTAGACAATGCGTCAATGAATAATGTGAATGCGTAATTAATGTCTAGCTTTAATGCAGAGCTGGCAGTATGGGGTCTACGAATGCAAGAGTGCCTAGGGTCTACGACGACCTTAAAACGGTCTCCAGCTTGCAAGTGATTCAGTGCCGTAGGCCGACCGGATAAATTAACACACTTGATGACTTTAAATCAGTTCTTATTTCCCAAACTTGTCATTATTCAGCGAGGTCATCTGATTATTTTGTGTGTGTAGGCTAATACCTAAATCAAGCGCTGTTCTTGGTCAACGAGCTCTTTCGGTTGTTGGGCCTACTTTTGGTGTGCATTAGCTTGTGTCATTTCGTTCTCAACTTAAAACTTACCTCTTTCAATTGCTTATCCACCACAGGCTGCCTCTCTGTCTTACGAACTGATCTTCTGGATATTGACCTGATTATGGCTTGGTTTTGGTTTGCCATCAGTTGATGTCTTGTGCATTGGACACAGGCTCAAAAGAAGTTATTAATTACAATTACAATATAAGAATACCTAGAAGAACCCATATATGCATTAATTGATATATGACCTCCACAAAAAGAAAGAACAGGTCTTCTTTTAACCAGCCCAACACATAAATGTGATTCTCGTGTAAACCAAAATGCGGTTAGTAATTGGTAAAATAAAGGATATACCTACTTACTTACTTACTTACAATAGCGACTTAAGACAGATCTGGAGGCCAATAAAATCAATAGTAAAAGTGCATGACAAGTGAAGAATCCTCCGTTGATGGATTGGTCAACGAAGGGACTAGGACTGATAATGCCAAAATAATGGCTAATAAATTTAATGATTATTCTAGAAAAATGGCTAAATCTCTCGCTGAAAGAATGTCTAATTATTCTCCAACTTCCTTTACGACGTGTTCCAACAACCGCATTCTCGGAATCCTTTGGACTCAATTCAACCTCCGCTTAGGAGATCCTGAACCTGGCTCATTCAATCCGTCTTACACATGTAGGCCTATAGCAAAAAAGGTAGACGATATAGATCTCTACACTGTTCCCAAGCATCTAGCTATCTTTAAAGCTCAACCTCTGGCAGATGTCATAAACTGCTCCTACACCTATGGTATTTTCCCCCAGCTCTAAAAACTGTTAAAATAGTGCCAATCCTCAGATGGAGTGCAAGAGATGATTTTCCGAATTATAGGCCCATCTCCGTCCTCCCCTATTTATCTAAATTCTTTGAAAAAATTACGTATGCACGAATCAATTACTTTATTACAAAAACAACACCATATTCCTTCTCAGCGTGGCTTCGAAGCTGGCCACTGCTCATGTATGTCTCGACTAAGCATGCAAGGTAGAATCTCTACCGACATCGAAAGAAATTAATATTCATTCGCAATCTCTTTCGACCAAGCTAAGGCCTTTGACACGGTCGATCATGAGATCCTATTGAATAAATTGGAAAGATATGGTATACGAGGTACCCAACTATAATGGTTTGAAAGTTACTTGGAAAGTCGTTCACATACCTTTGACCTCCCAGAATTCGCATAAAGTTATATAATTTACTCGTATATCCTTACTTAGCATACAGTGATATTTTCGTTAACGAAAACTAAAATTAGAAGTAAAAATAAAGGATTTCGTTAACGAAAATTAGAAGTAAAAGTAGGAATTATTTTGGCTTCAAAAACGAAATTAGGAATTAAATTATGAATTATTTGCAGAACTAAAATTATGAATGAAATTAGGAATTATTTTCAGAAGTAAAATCATTTACTTCTTGTGGCCCTAAGTTGAGATGAAGGCGAGTACTAGCCTAACTCGCATGCGATCCAAACACATCATCCATCGAAAATCTCCGGTTGAGATGAAGGTGAGCTGCGCATACCATTCTCTATGCAACATAGGCCTACTATCTTTGGTCTTCGTTGTCTAATAACTGTACCGCCTGCGTACCAATCTAATAACGACCTCAGTTGCGTAATGCGTACGACAGTTTATTTCGTATTAAATTGCTTAAGTACGAGTTTATCGAGAATGTTGGCCGGAAGAAAGCGAGATAGCCCGGTTTGGGTGTTTTCCATTTTGACGAAAGCACAGGCCGATCTACATGCCAAGTACCAAATGGTGGGGCACCAGCCGCACCACTTGCTGTAAAGAACACAGGCAATCTGGTTGCCCATTATGTTAAGCTTGCATAAAGAAGTGCACCAAACTTATATCGAGAAAGAACAAAAACTGTCTGAAGTAAAGCAAAGGGTGAAACTTAAGTCAAACAATGCAGCAGATATGCCAGCTTTGCTGAGGTCCCAAAAATAGGAGATTGCTTGTCAACGTCAAGGCACAGTTTCACCTGCACTGCAGAAATTTAAATATCTCAACATGAAACTAGTCACAAACAACATCAACATTGTCCAGCAGCAGCAGCAACCAAGACTGTGTAACAACTCAGATGGATCGTTATTTGGCAGACATAAGGGAGAATGATACTAGGAATCCTCTTGCTTTCTGGAAGGAAAGGCGAACTTTGTACAGCAAAACTGACCATTGTAAAGTATCTTTTGTCAACTCCAGCCTCACAGGCCTTTGTGTAAAGAGTTTCTTCTGTATGTTGAATCTTGACTGATGGACGCAGAAATCGCATGAAAAAATCTCTGGAAATGAGAGTGGTCTTGAAATTGAACAAAGATATCTTATAATACGGTACAAAACATATATGTAGTAACGTTAAAATACGTTTTACTGCACTGAAATTAATAATTATTTGGAAAACTAAAATAAGAAGTAAAATTAATTGAGAACTAAAATAGGAATGATAAGTAAAATTATTTGTGAAGTAAAATTAGAATTAGAAGTAAAATTCAAGGACACAGAACTGAATTAAAACTGAATTAGGAATTATTTTGAGAAGTAAAATATCACTGTTAGCATACTGTAATTTGATATGGGCATAAACTTAGGCTACACCTTAAGACTGCATAGACTGATTAAAATGCAAAGACGAGCGATTGGCATAGTGGCAATTACCAACTCATGGAACACATAGAGTCTACCGACCCCTTATTCTCTAATCTTAAAATACTAAAATTAGAACAAATCAAGCTATATCAAACGGGAGATTTTAGGTACCGCTATAACCACGACTTGCAACCTCCTGTTAACAAGGGAGTTTTAATCCTGATTCCGAAGTTCATTCCCATTCAACAAGAAACTCAAAAATTTTATGATGTATCTTTGCTAGCCCTAACACTCGTCAGTTCCCTTTTAAAGCTACTGGCGCTTCCATCTGGAATCAGATTCCTTTATGAATCAGACAATCTCCTACACTAATAGGCTACTGCTTAAGAGTAGCCTAAACTACGCACTCATTTGGTTGAAGATAGTAGTAAAGCATCTAGATTAATTCAAATGTCTCTGTGCGTTTAACTCTACCTCTCACGAATTCGCTCTGATTTTCTAATTTAGTTAAGATTTTGTGAAGTAATCTAAATCATGCATTGTTATACTAAGCAATGTATACTTCTCGGCCGCTGCATCTCCTTGTATAACATGTAGGGCCTACATAGGCTAGGTGTCCCTACTCAGCGGGATGAATGATCCCTTAAGGACCTTTGCTTCAGGCCTTCTTCAATTGACATTCTGAACCCTTTAATTTGCATTGCTAATGTTAACTTTGTTAACTTTGAATTGTTACTGGTTGGTTGCAAAATAAACGATTTATTGACTGACTGACTGACTGACTGAGTGACAGATTGTTTACAACAACGCTGTGGGTCAGACAACACACAACAAGCTCTATTTCAAAGAAGCATTAAACTTCGACGTGTGTCTGCTGTAATATAGACCTATAGGTCACAGACTTAAATATTTGCTCACAAGTATAAACTTTCGACATAACATCTGCCAAAGTATCTACCTACGCATACTGTCCTCAAATACTCTTGCGAACTATAAATTATAATTTTATGTTTCCGTTACATGTTAGTTCACTCAAGCAGCGCATGCCAGGCCATAGGTACATGATCTCGTCACTAACTTTTCGTGAATATAATTCGCGATGTAACTTGTAGGCCTTATTGACTTTTCACGATCAGCGTCTCAAGTGCTAACAAAACACACAAAAACAACGTCTAGAAATATACATATATATTTGTATACATATATACTGTATGTATATATATACAAACAATTATGCACATCCAATGCATGGATGTCCTTTCAGTTTTCCGCGCGCGCCTTTCGGGGAACGTGCCCAGCTTGTTAAGTTTTTGTATCCTCCTACATCAGGGGTGGGCAAACATTTTCTACGGAGGGCCACATTGAAAACTTTATTGTTGTCGGGGGCCGCATATCTATTTGTCTACTACTCTACTTCAATTACAATTTACAACGTATGAAACTATGAATTAATGATAATAACCATGTAGTTGTCACACTGTTTTACACATGCACATAACCGTCATAACGTTTTAAAATACGAACTGAAACAGTTTCTAATTTGGTAGTAAGATTTTACTATTCATAATTATTTCCACAAAAGTTTATTGTTACCTATCTGTCCTATCATAATAATTATGAAAATGAATGAGCTTAATTTACATACAATCTGACCACAAGTAAAATTGAATTAATGAGAAGTATGTAACTGTTCACAATTCTTGATAATGTTCTTGAACTGTGGAACCAGTTTACTGGTTGTGATTCATATTTTGTTTTCTGTTCTGGACACATAATGTTCGCTGCATCTGACAAGCATTGCTTGATGAACTCGCCATCAGAAAAAGGCTTGTTCAGTTTTATAATCTTATGAGATAGTACCAAACTGGCTTCGGTTGCAGCATCTTGTATTAAAGACTGTTTGGTGAAAACAGTTTGTTGCTTCTTTAAATTGTTAACCAACTCCTGGCATTTCCTTTTTCTCTCTTCGTTCGTTAAATTGTGCCCGAAATCAGAATGTTTTGTTTGGTGGTGTCTTTTTAAATTGTACTCCTTAAAGACGCTCACACACTCACGGCACAGCAAACAGACTGCTTTGCTCCCAACGTTCGCGAAACAGTACCTAGCAGTCCATTCGTCATTAAAAGCCCGACATTCATCCTCAACCTTTCTTTTCTTGGCAGCACTCATGGTTAACTCAACGTTTATTCGCTTTCAAATTACGAAAACTAAACTTCACCTTTCAAGATGTAAATAAAAACCACTTCCGGTTGAGCTGAAAAGCGCAAGAGCAGTTTCGAATAGGGATGTTAACGCAGTTTCGAACAATCAATACTCCATACTCAATAGGGGTGTGAACGATTAATGACTAATCGATTTTGGAGCCATAAAAACATATTTAATATCCCTAGATTGGAATCAAATACTCGGAATAAAAATTTAAAATATAGCGAAAATTGTAATCGAACAAAATTAACTTCGACGCAGGATCGCAATATGTACTGCCCACGGGCCGCATAATATACTCTGGCGGGCCGCATGCGGCCCGCGGGCCGTAGTTTGCCCACCCCTGGGATACCACTGTTTTTGTCACTGCTGATAATGATCACGACTTATATGACACCATGAATTCTGAACTGCTTCACTTAACCAATTGGTTTCATGCTAACCTTCTGTCCCTCAATGTTAAAAAGACTAATTATATTATCTTCTCTAGCTCCAGAAGAAAGGTCCAGGATGATCCTAGCAAGACCATTAGTATTAATAACATCCCCATAAAGCGGGTAACTGAAGTCAAGTTTCTAGGTATAATCATGGATGAACACCTAAAATGGCATGCCCACATTAATTTAGTTAAAAATAAGATAGCCAAGTCTATAGGGGTTATCAGAAGACTTAAAACTACTCTTCCCCTAATACTCTCCGTACTTTATATAATACTTTCATTTTACCCTACCTTAATTATGGTGCTATAATATGGGCAGGTGGATATAAAACTCCACTTCAACCTATACATTTACTCCAAAAGAGGGTTGTAAGAATCATAGCTGGTGTACACTACTTGGCAAAGACCTCTAGTCTGTTTAAAAGTTTAAACTTATTAACTATCTTTGACCTACATAAACTCCAACTTGCTATCTTCATGTACCGACATCAGTGCCAAACCTTACCTAGTATATTTAATTGTTATTTCTCCACTAATGCTTCTGTCCACGGTTACAACACTAGATCTCGGTTTAATCTTCGCTCTGCAATCTGTAAAACTAATGTTAGACAATTTTCTGCTAGAATAACTGGGCCTAAACTATGGAACTCCATTGACCATGGCATCCGTAATCAGAGGTCACTCAACTCCTTCAAACAGGCCTATAAAAAACACTTACTTAACTGACATTG
>JACEVL010000856.1:0-57500 GCA_020284085.1 Aporrectodea caliginosa | reverse complement strand
CTCGGTCACCGAAGCACGTTTTTGATCTTCGCACGTGTAGGTCTCCTTTAAGTTAGGCTTAAGTTGTGTTACCTCTCATTTCGACTTAGCTCTCTCAGTCAGCTTAGCATAGAACTCTACATGTGCAGTGACTGGATCTTGCAAAAACATTTAACCAGGATAATATGTATTTTGTATGCAAAGACATTTGTTGTGAGCGGCATAACGTATGAGTTTGTGGATTGTAATGTTTAAGTAAACTGTCCTTTTGACAATGAGCTGTTGGGATTTTTGGAAAGTTATTTTGCATTTTTCCTGTGTGCCATCGTAAAGGTGCTTTGTATTTCAAGTGTGTGGTTGTTTGGTAAATAGTTGTAGGTTGACTTAAGATTAAGTAATTGACCACAGGCCTACTTTTCTCTGAAAGTCTAATATCAACAGAGGTGCATGACAACTCGTGTTAAGGTGCTAAACCGTGCTATATAAATGTCCAGAAACACTTAAATGTATCTGCATAAACCGGTGCATGTAAGGTGACATTTTGTCAGTATGACATTTTGGCCGTGCCATTTTGGCCGTGACATATTGTCCCATGACATTTTGTCATTTTCCATGAACAAAATGTTATGCGCAAAAATGTCACGGACAAATTGCCACGGACAAAATGTCATAATGACAAAATGTCATCTGAAAAAATGTCACGGACAAAATGTCATAGACAAAATGTCATGGACACAATGGCACAATGACATGAATTTAGCCAATGGACATCAAAGAAGAATCCACAAGGGATATTATATATATTAAGTCTACGCGCTGTTGAATGCAAGATCAAATCGTATATATATATACCCGTTTCTTACAGTCAATGCTGTCTCTCAAGACAGATCTTAACCTGTTGTTATTGACTTCGAACTGGCAGCAATTCTAGCGCTCCAAACGACATATCCATCAGCTTCAATCGACGGGTGCATGTTTCATTTTGGACAGTGCATTTGGAGGAAGTTACAAAGTGAAGGTTTAGCAACACGATATAGAGATGAACCTGATTTTGCCATGAACAGGAAACGTCTACTTTTGCACTTGCCTTCATGTGCTGATAACATCGACCGGAAGGGGAGTTCGATGTTATCAGCACATTTGAAAACCTAATTGAACTACCAGAGTATCATGACTTCGAATGTATTATCAACTATCTAGAAGACAACTTCATTGGGTGACAGCGAAGGGGTCGGCGAGGACAACCAAGGTTTTGCATCGCGCTTTGGAACCAATACACGCGTGTACTTTGAACATTTGCCTCGAAGCAACAACGCCGTGGAATGTTGGCACATTGCCTTCAACAACGTTGTTGGTTTTGCCCATCCAGCAGCAACCAAACTTGCCCGTAAGCTGCAGCAAGAACTCTTGCGTCGTCAACTGGAACTTGGAGTTCAAACCAGGAAAGAAAGAGAAGGTTTACGTGAGAATCAGTTAAGCTCTCCACACTATTGTTACAGACTACAGTAACAGAGATCCAATTGCCGATTAATTTTGGGAGACATTGCAAGAGTTCTAAAACATAAATGTTGTATGAACATTTCGATAATTTACACACACAATTTAATCACTTTATTCAGCGTTGTAGTAGTATTAAGTAATGCAGATTTGCCTTTTAATATAAATTTTTTAATCCAGGTTATTTACCATCGAAAATGTTTTGTTACAATCACTGGACACTTGTATTCACCTTTTTAGTATTATTTTGATTTTGAATTGATCAATTATTAAAATTATCACTTATATACTCATTTATACTTACGACATGTTGTCCGTGACATTTTGTCAGATGACATTTTGTCATTATGACAATTTGTTTCTTTCCATTTTGTCAGTGGCATTTTGTCAGGTCACCTTGAGGGTTGGTGCTTAATAGTGCACACTGTGTATCTACTTGTAGTTACTTTAATTAAGCTACAATTGTTCAATTGTAAGCCTTTAGAGAAGCCAGTATAGTATCATTAGGCGGTAGAAAACTTTGATAGACGCGCTGCAGAACGCATGACTCGGTCCAGGCACGCTATTCGACTAGATGGGAGGCTAGAGTAGAGTGACGAATAACACACATACATACATACATACATACATACATACATACATACATACATACATACATACATACATACATACATACATACATACATACATAAATATATTTATCTATTTATTTATTATGTATGTATAATTGTAAATATGTTATTAATATGTATGTATCTATTATTATTTCTGCATTTACTAAGCACTACTAATGACCAAGCATTAACCTCTGCGTGAAGGACTGACTCAGGGTACGGGGACACAGTTAACCGTCTAAGGGAGACGCGAACCCGTACACTCCGCGTTACAAGGCAATCGCTCTAACGAATCGGCTACCGTGCCTCATGCTCTGCTGTTAGCTTCCTCATATAATAACTTGCAACTGAAAGATGAATCCTTCTTGTAGCATTCCGTGTCTACTTTAAATGACTGTGCGTTTAAGAACAGACTTTAATACTATACGCTGTTGTTTCAGTAGACCCTATTATAAATTCGTGAGAGGGCTTTTTGCCTCCGAGCCCCACAGTTACTGTAACTGTTCTCTGATTCAATCAATCGGCGGCAAAAAAGGTTTCGAACGAGTCTGCAGCCTGTCGCAATAGGGGGCCCGATAGCGCATTGGATAACACTCTGGCATAGAGAGCGAGAGGTACCGAGATCGATCTCCGTAGAGCGGACAGCTTTGTAGGCTGCTATTAGCGCCGTGTATTGCAGGCTGTCTGTTCTGTTAGTAGTTAAGATTTATGTCTTCTGTCATTTGTGTTCTTGTGAATTGTTTCAATTGCATAACTGTACACTGTAACCGGTTGCGGTTTGTCAACCGGATTGTTTCAATAAACGAAAATATTATTATTATACATTGCCTACTCTTCGGATGAGGTTCACGATCTTCTTCCCAGGGACATAATCTACAGAGACGGATGTGTGAAACCTTACTGAAGTAAAGGCAAAGGTAACACATTTTCTTTACACTTATCTACTTGGACTTCTCAAACGCACGCGATCCCTATGTTTCAGGATCGTTCGGCTGTGGCAAAAGCACGACCACCGCAATCCAACTACTCAGCAACTACCTACCAGTCAGTTCACTTACCTACCTACCTACCTCTATACCTACCTAAATACAAAAAATACCTAGATAGCTATTTACCTATACCTACCTACCTACTTACCTACATGCACACTTATCTATCGTTTAGTTACTTAATGTGCGTTCAATGTGTTAATTAAGTTTATGTGCTTTTTGACGTGTTAATTGGTGTACTTTTTGCCATATTTTATTTCTAGACTAATGCTGCTCTACAGTATGCACTAATTATTAAAACGTGCCATTTAGGGAATGCAAACCCGGGTTACCCGAACCCGGGTTACCCGGTTTTTTCCAAACCCGAAACCCGGGTTTGAACGCGATTGAAACCCGGGTTCGACGGGTTTGAAAATCGTAACTTTCACCGTCCTTCACGGTGTGAAACTCACAAATGCAGAGTAATGGAAATATAACGATAATAGTGGTTGATAACGGGTTTACGTAATACAACTTCTAACTACTTATTTATCGGCTCATTCCATATCTTTATTGGTGACTTCGTATGAGTGTGGCTTCCCATTTCACACGACCAGTGACTAATGTTGAGTGTTTTGACATGTCGGCGTCGTAGCTTCGAATTCGTAAATAATAGCAGTAAACTGTTTTTATTTGAATTTAGTGATTTCAGACACAAATCCAAACAATGTCTAAATCAGCAAAATGTAAAGGGTGGTGTTTGGGATCATTTCGTTCACGATTCTGAGGGCCAGACTGCTCAATGTCAGTTATGTAACTCGCAGCAAAAATTGCCAGCGGTGCAACAAGAAATATACATAGGCTATTCATCTCGGGTCCAAGCATAAGATAAACCTGCTCAAACACAAGGACGTTGGTGACCCTTGTCGTTCTGACGAAGCCAATGACGGTAGGCCTCTTAGTCCAAGCACAATCACAGGCAGCGACATGTCTCCAAAGCAGCATCTACTTTAGTAAGTTCTGGCTCTGCCAAATTGGGTTGCAGAGTAACGATGACTAAATTATCTTCTGAATGCAAATGGGCAGGCACTGGAATGGCCTAAAGCTGACATGTAGACGATTAAGCTGTCATTTGACAATTATTTTTATAGGCCTATGCAATGTTTCTTTCAGACAGAACGCTCCGGAACGGCATTCCGTGAATTTTTTCAATTATTTTATTTACTTACATTTTTAATAAAAATTATTTAGTTAATTTAATTTAATTTCAGCGTTTTCAGTGTTTATTGGTATTCAAGATGCTATGCCGCCCTCTTTCTTCTTGCACGGACCGCCGAGCACTGCGCTCCTCTGTCCACGGTGACCTGGCGGTCCCATTCGCCCGCTCTGCAACAATGCAGAGCCGTTCCTTCTCTGTGGTTGGTCCAACAACCTGGAACGGGCTAACACTAGATTTACGACACCTTCCAAACTGTTCTCAGTTTCACCAACTGTTGAAGACTGCATTCTTCCGTATGGCCTGGGTCGGGAGCGCCTCTGAGTAGGGATCTTGAAGGGGCGCTATATAAATTCTGATTGATTGATTGATTGATAAAATTAGAGGCTCAGGTTTAGGCCTTCGGAACCCTTGCAATGTCTTCCATAACTGTTCTGGAATTGTTCAGTTCCGGAACATTTTTTATTGAAAAACACTGCTTATATAAAAAATATATCGCGATTATCTTAAAGTTTTCTTTTTATGCAAAATTCTTGACTGTTGGAGAACGTTGGACTTGTAGCTGCATACTACGACGTTGTTCTTACGCAAGAAATACTGCAGTAATAATATTTATCATGTAAAATTTGTTAACCCGTCCAAACCCGGGTTACCCGGGTTTTCACGGCGGTCAAACCCGAAACCAGGGTTTCTAAAAAAGACCCCGGGTTTGCATTCCCTAGTGCCATTATAAATTAAAAACACAGCTGTAAACTAGTAGGGTCAGATCGTTAGGCCTACTTACGTGAGCATAGTGTTGTTTGCATACATTTGTTGTGCAATACGTTTAACATGTTGCTTTATATACTGTAACCTGTTATGGGTATAGAAACTCAGCCTCGGCTGTACTAACAGCTCATGAAAAGTCTTCAGCAATCAGATGTTCTTTCGCTGGTAACGGTATCTATCTGACCTTCCAGTCCTCCTGTGGTTTTGTTCAACCTGCTTCAGATTATAGGAACAGCATGCCTGAAAATAACAATAATAATAAGTCATGACTTCTTTTGACATCGGTCATGCATGCATTCAGACTATATGCCAACCATGAACATGTCTAATGCGAATCAAACTTTCAGTAAAACCATCGTTTTACAAACTTACATTAAAGTAACGTAATCCGCCAATGTAATCGGTTTGCTACCTTCATAACACAATAGGCTACAAATTTTACGTAAGCTAATAGGTTTCATAAGGATTTCTAATGTAAAGAAGATAAAACTGTAGGCCTACAATGCATGCGAATATTTGCATAACGCCTTTGAAAACCTTTCGATTGCGAGGCGCTGAAAATGCTTTTCAGTCGCTCTTAACTAGAACCATCTTAACAAGAGGATTAAAATTCTTCTTTGCTCATATATTATTTGCTGCATCAAGTGGAAACAGTTGAGATTTTCAGCAGAATTAGGGGCCCAGTCCGAGCCACGTACCAGAGTGTGTGGGACGAAAAGCGCACTTGGAACGAGCGGCTTCGTAGACTGGACTGACGAGAACAGCAGGAGTGCAGATCCGTGTGGCACGGTATAACCGGTTGGCTTGAATATTCGCTTTCTAACGCAGAGTGTGAGGGTTCGAGCCCTCTCTGAGATTGAGTATTATGGACCGTCGGCAAGTCCTTCACACACAATTGCTCAACGCCATCGAGTAATGCGTTGTGATTAAAGGTCATAGGCTATGCCTAAAAATAAGTATACATTTCGTAGCGCGTAGAAACAGAATGGTCATAATAGACTAGTAATGGCAATGCTAATATAGCTCATATATCCATAGCCGAATAGCTCAATACATTTGAATAAAAGAGCATAAAACTAATTCGAAGTTCTTTAAACTATTTCCTTAAAACTTCAAGAGGACGACCTATAGGCTATAGTTACGCACACATAGCCACTGTCGGCATGTAATGTTATACGATTGCTTTTTTTAATTGCAGCCTAATGAACACCAGAGAGTAACCGTTGTATCTAATTTAGACTCGGTCCATTTATCATATTACAAAGAAACGTCAGCTGCAGAACAGGAGTCTCATGGCTCACCAGCGCTGGACAATTAGGTGCTTTATTTGGCAATAGATAGCGCCACAGTTTGATTTCTAACGTCTAAAAATTAATAACTATTATAGTGTAACAGTCCATGACGTTGTTCGTTCGTAAAGGTCGTTCATTCGTTTGTCGCAAGAGACGCTAAAGACATCTTCCATCAGCCATTACAGTCTACAGTCCGTCATTTTATTAAGCATTTTATTGTGTCCGAAAACAGATAACAGATTAATGCTATCTTCTGTGCTACTTGTTGCATGTATAATAAATGATAAAACGCGAGTTCATATTGCAAACCTTTCTCCTCTGTGTAACGTACATGTAGGCTTACCCTGCCAGTGGCTGTTGCCAACGGATTAACAAGGCGTTACATAACACCTACAGCAACATCACTGAATAACACTGTTAAACTAACATCGAATTATATGACACGGATGCTGCTGCTGAACTGCAGCATCTAGTTACAGTACTTTAGATTTGCAGTCTATTTGATGGGCCCCTCGTTGCACTGCGTATACCCTGTGTGGGCGCCTCAGCGACGATGGCGCTAGATAATTCCGCCGTGTCGGCGTGTGTTTTCGACGACTGAAGGCGGTCAACACATGAGCAGAACGTCCTCAGTTCGCGTGACACTTGACGCAGTCGTCGTCGTCCGAGTCGATCGTTCCCGTCGTCAGGTGGACTTTAAGGAGTGGCCGTTGGTGATCATCTGTCGCCGACCGTCGTCCTAGATGAGAGAGAGGATCCACATCCTCTCTGTCATCGAGAACTCGTTCACCGTTGGACATCGCGTGACCGTCAACGACCAATCGACCGTTGGCGTGTGTGTGTCCGTCCCACGCCGAGAGCGACATCTCTAGGCGTTGGGGTGGGGTGGGGGTCCACTCTCAGTCGGCAACGGGGTAGATTAAAGACTGACCGCGCTGATGGGAGAGACGGCGCCACCCAGCCACTGCATCCGTCATAATCGTAGCATCTTCGTTGAAGAGGCGGCAGAGAGACTGAGGATGCAATGGACCATCATCGTCGATGGGAAGAGCAGGGATGGTCGGTCGGTCGGTCGGTCGTAGGGCGTGTGATCATCTGGTGTGTTGTCCGATCATTTGCTGTAGTGGCTGTGAAGTGTTTCCATTGCCTGCCTCGAGTGCACGGAGTTAATGATATCCTAATAACACGTGCGATTGGGTGGGGAACGGGAACGGATCGGCGTCAACTATTTAAGGAGATCGGGAGCATTGTTTCGTTCATTCGAACCAAGACAACGACAGCTGAAGCCAACTTTACAAGTCTTCTTCGTCCAACAACGAAACAACAACGGTAAGCGAAACGTCTTCTTTCCACTCAGACGAAAACCGCTGGAAGACGTCCTTAGAGGCAAACTACGCAGATAAAGGATTTTCTTTAGATGCTGAAGTGAAAAGAGTCTTATTATGGCACCAGCTCTGCAAGATCCTTTTGTGTAGCCTGGAGTCCTAGTTCTGTTCCAGCTGAATTCGGTGGCTTAGGATACGTCTTAAAAGTCGTTTTAGATTATAATTGCAATTGAAAATTTATATAGCGCCGCTTTAGAGTAAAGCAAATTAGAGGCACTCTCTGCTCTAGCCTATGTGATCTTAAATGTCATTAAGAACTAGACCATCACATCAGTAAGCAAAATAACGCACAGTAAACTAAGAGTCACCAGTGGCGAGCCCACGCACACACGTGGAACCAACCAACGGGTTCCCGTCGACAGTTGACACAATCATGGCATGGATGATCAGAGTCTCTGGACCAAGTTGCATCGATAGATGGACGGACGGAGGATGGATTCTTTAATCGCTAAATCAGTAATCTAAAGATCGATGGATCAGTTAATAAATCGATGGATTGATGAATGAATTGTATTTTCGTTTATTGATCTACTCTAGCTGTCATAACGGACGGAAGGACGGATGTACATATTCGTTAACCACCAAACTTGTGTTGATACTTGATACCTGCAGTATATACGATTGGCATGTTCTCTTTTTAGATCCGTTACCATGATGAGTCGAAGCAGTTCAATGGCATCGTTGTTGGTGGTCTTGTGTCTGGCCATATCCTTGGTCCTTCGGTCATCCGTGGCTGCCCCTGCGCTCGATGACCAGCTGCCGGACACGACCGGACTCTTCTTCGGCAAGCGAGCCTTCCATCCGAACATGAACAACCTGTTATTCGGCAGAAGGAGCTTCGGTCAGCCGACGCCAGAAGAAGCCCAGTACATCTGCAAGTCCGTCAAGACGACCTGCGCCAGGCTTGGACTAGATGACTAGACACCAACCGACCACACCGATCCAGGTCTGCTTTCATCCCTCCTCATCACTATATCACGGCCAACAACTCCAACAGTTTGTCATTATTATCATCGTCGTCGTAGTCGTCTTCGCTAACTCTATCACTCTCATTACTGTCATCATCCCATTATCAGCCTTTTCGTTTTCGTCTTCTTTAATATTAATCATTAAATTTGGTGAGGGTCTTAACTTAAAACAGCTGCAGATATTGAAACTTTATCCCAGTCTTAAGGCTTAAGCATTGAATTCTACAGGTTGATAGAACAGACGGAGGTACAGACTTAGGCCTATTCAAGTCTTGAAATGGCCACAGCATCTCTAGTCATAGGTAGGGACTGTCATGCTCATAGTCAACATCGCTATCGTCGGAATCATTGTCATGTTGAGTCTTCATGCATCGTGGTCTAATATAGAATTTGATGCTCATGTAGTGAAGAAGAAGGTGTCTACTGTATCTAACGATATATATTGGCAGAAGGTGGGAGCGGAAATAAGGTCGGGTTCATATATCCCAATCCAAATACCACAAGAGGCAATCATTAGCGTAATGCCATTGCAATCATCTTTGTGATTCTGGACTTACTTAATATCGTTTATTTAACGACGCTGTCATATCGACGATGATTGGCGTTGTGATTCTGGAGCAGCGAAGTCTATTGAAATATGTGGGTTAATATCTAGGCAGTTGACTTCGGGGCGCGAAGTGACAGACATATCCATAATAATCCAGCTGGGGAGTGTTGATGTAAGCTCCCCAGGTGCTGCCGAAGATTTTGGAATAGGTCTATGTGATGGCTAAATTCTATTCTGAAAATTGGTTTCTTTAGCAGCAAGTATGAATGCACAATTCAAGTTTTCACTTGACTAAGATGGTGACAGCGCAAAAACTATGGGTACCATGCATGCTGTGGCAATGTCCCCATGCACTCAGAAGTGGTGGTCAAGTGAGCCCCTCCCACTCCGTGGTTGCGCTGGTCATCAGATGGTGCTTAGCGCCCTAACTTTGCAGTTCAGCCCCCCAAAGGAAAAAGGTTTTAAGCCGGGGCATCATGCTGTAGCAATTTTCCCATTCACTCAGAAGTGGTGGTCAAGTGACCTCCCTCCCACTCCATGGTTGCGCTGGTCATGTTTTGATCGTAAAATGCTTTTTCTGTTTAGATACATTCGCATGGCAGAACGGTGTGATTCGGTAGCAGATGGCACTTCTGGTCGTCTTTCGTTCCTATTGCCTGCTGACGTCACGCACTCCGCAGCAGACGATCGCTGACAGAATAATTGCCCTGCAACGCTTCTAGTGTTCTGTTACTATCCATGGACAATTCGTTGTAGTTTGACGGTGATAGATATTATGTAAAACGAACAATCTGCAGTGGTTTTACCACAGATTAAGATGTCTTCTCAAACACTTAAAACCTTTCATTTTGTTAAGCGCTAGATAGCATAGGCCAAAGTATTTGGATGGACGTCATTTATCAGATCGATGAAAACCAAATAGAGTGTCACTTAATGATCTTGGTCTATTATAGCAGTTGATTGAATGCTTTTAACTGTAATTAATTTGGCCCGCTTAAGCTCGTTAGCTTCGTGTTTTAATTCACTTTAACTTTTATTTCAATTATTTCTTCGTAATTACAATTAATTATTGTTCTCAGCCAATTTCTTCAAGCAAAGATACCTCGATTTATATTTTTGTTCGATGTTATGTACACTGGGTTTTTCATTAAAAGGAGTGAGTTGCGTGGCGTCATTAAAATCTGGTTCGCATTTTTAGCCTAATAGGCTATTTAAAACAGTTAGGCCTATTATGTCAATGTGGCCAACCTTCTATAAATGTGTCTCAGGACTTTATTGCAATGTGATGTCATACTTAACGAAAGATGATGGCTGCAGTTAGGTAACACTCAGAAAAGGTCCTAAATTTTTACGAAGGTAATTAGGACCAGAAGCGACACTCGATCCCAAAACTGAGCGAGAGTGACACATTCTCTCACTTCACTTCTTATTATTTTGACCGGTATACATCTTACTTCTCTCTTCTTATCAGTCTGTTACACCGCATTTCTGATTATGACTATTGCAGCTTGTCACCCTCTTTGTAATAGCCTAAAAGCAGTGACTGTGTGGCGTAAAAATAAAATAAAGTTTAAAAGTGAACTAAAAATAAAATTTAGTTAAATAAGTGAATTGTGTTTATTAAAAGAAGCACTTACCGATACATACAAAATAAAAAAATACTGGGCCACTCAGCCATTTGTGTTCCATCAGCCTAAATACTGGTTGGGACAGGTCGCGGTTCCTCTATCTCATGGTGATCCGAGACCGTTGTGAACGACCCGGCTTCCATGCCATCTTTTTCAACTTCTTGGTTCGCTAGTGCCCCTAAGCCACTCTTAATACCGTTCCGATGATCTCTTCCATACAGGGGCGGCGCTGGGTTTTTAGTTCTGGGGGGTCCACGAAAATGAAATTAACTTGCAAGCTGCGTGGCAGGCGCCCGAGTGCGAGGCACTGCGAGCGCCGAAGGCGCGAAGCTGCCCACGATTAGGGGCTCTGGGGGAGCGTCGCAAGCTCCCCAGCGGGGGCGGAGTTAAACTAACCAACGCTTTTTTGGAGTATAATGTTGCCATATGGAGCTCATTTTAGCCACTCTGAACTAAACATTTATAGCTTAAAATGAACTTGATTTGTTAGTTGTTACGTTGACTTGGTCAAAATATTTGCAAACATGTAATTACTATTTTATCTTAATTAATTTGATTTTGTAAACATCCAGTTAAAACATTGAAACAGAAGAAAACATCAAACATCAATGTGTCGTGACAAGTTTAAAAGATATTTAACTATTGCTTATAAGTTTTTGTCTCTCTTATAGTGGCAAGCCTCAACCAGTTCAGTAAGCATAAAAATTATTATTGTTATTATTTTCACTAAGAGTCAACACTGTACACACGGACCAATGAGGTACCAATCATAAGCACGCAGTGCAGAGGTTTAGTAAGTAAGTTAAATATAATTTAAAGAATTTGAGTAGACCTAATAAATAGTGATGATCATAATATTAATTTAATATATTGGAAAGAGTTACAAAGTCATGACATTAGTTGCAAGGCTGTCAGCGAAACCAGACCCCCCACCCCCCCCACCAAAAAAAATCTATTCGGATTTACACGAATTGGAGAAATGGTCTGAACGACAGCTGGGGGGGTCCGGACCCCAGGACCCCCCGGCCAGCGCCGCCCCTGCTTCCATACCTGTTTCTATGGGAGGTATGCCCTGGAAGTGGTTCTCATTCCAGCAGGACCAATTGAGCTTGTAGAGAAATAGGCCTAATTATGCAGTAGGCCTATATATGTTGCCAGCAGTGAATAGAAGGCAGCTCTGTGGGGAGCCGCAATTGTACTTGGCAAGTTAAATTAGCTAATTAACTTCGCCAAAATTTCAGTGAGAGATAATGCGGGAACGTTTACCCATTCCCTCTAGAAATCGGATCTTGGTTCCAATCACCCCTCACGTTCCCCTTTTCCGTAGGCCTCGCCACAAACCTCAGCAGTCATATTATACTTAGCCTATATGTAACCTTTGCGTGGAGCCAGCAACTGATCGACAATTTCTATGTGTAACTTTTCCCTCACCGTCATGAGATATCTTCCTACATGTAAGACCTATCACTCTATAGCTGTTAGATAACAACCATTCAACGACTGGCCGTATTATTGCTTAATTCAGGCCAGCCAGTGGGCCTCCTCCCTGTATATCATGGTCCATGCTATATCCAGACCTAATCTAATCTAATCTAATAACTTCTATAGCGCCACTATCACGATGCTTAAAGCATCAGTCGATGATCGCCACTATGCAAACCTCAAGTAAGCCAACTACCATGGGTGAGTCCGATCGAAAGCCAAGAAGGGAGTCCCAGAAGAGACGGAAGGAGTCCACGGAGGAAATGAGTCCAGGAAAAGACGAGTTTCAGTTGAGCTCTGAAGACCAGAACAGACTCCGCAGAGCGAACTTTTGCCTCGAAGAGCATTCCAATAGTCTATAGGGTCAGCAACAGAACAGGCGTGCCTATCGACAGCCGTCCTATAGTCCACGGAATATTGAGATCGAGAAAGTCAGAAGACCTGGTGGAGTGACTTTGAGTCAGTGAAGACTGAAGATAATGTTTACTGAAATGCAGTCTTGCATAGGCTACAATTAATTAGACCAATCTTTAGAGTTATTCGCCTTTCTATATGAAATTCGGGATGTCTAAAATGCGCATGTGTGCAAACGAACATAAACATGAATGGAATGAATGCGTTTCAAGCGATGCCGATTAGACATTTCAAGCAGTCCTACGTACACCAGGAATAATTAGGTTACATGTAAACTGTTTTTTCTGTTATACGCTGTTCTGGAACCTAACAGTTAATTCTATTACATATCTTCCATATACATGGACAGTGATGGACTGCACATGTTCAGTTGCCATGAAACTCGTGGATAGCAGAATATCCGTGGTAAGGAGGGTCGTTCTTAAAGGACGTCCGCAATGAAGGGGAGAAAGGGGTCGTCCCAATGCGGACAAAGGGAGGAGTTATGGCCAGTGCGGACGTCCGCATCTAACTTTGTTACTTTGAGAGGCAACAGGTTTTTCAGTTAGTCTTACAACCTGTGCCTTAAACACCAACTTAAGTCAGATGGCAGACGTTCTGTACTGAATTAGTTTTTTCGTCATTACTCATTAGTAATGTACCTTTGAGGACAGCTCAATAACCATTTCATCAGTGTGAACTTAGACTGTGAAATGATAGTAAGAAGAATGATGATGACATCAAAAAGTGGTTTAGAGTTTAGCATGAGAAAGCAGCAGTAAGGAAAAGTCAGTTGATGGGTATTACGCGAGTCCGTGCTGCCACACCACAGGAGTCTCGCATCCAATCGTCCTCTGACGCGGACGTCCGCAAAGGAGTGGAGGGTAAGGCCAAATGCGGACAAGAAGGAGGGAGGTCCAAAGTAAGTCTTTTTCGCAGGCGTCCTTTATGGATGACCCCTAAGCCCACATTTTGTCTAAAAGTATACACTGGTTTAATCTCTGGGGTCTTGTGCGAGGTTTCATTTTAGCACGCACGTAGTCTGCTGCTCTTTAAGTCTGCTGGCCAAAGCTTCCAATTTAGCCCACTGGGAATAGGATACCTTTTATCCAGCTGGCTAGAGGTTCCACTTTTGCCCGCAGTGGCTGGCGACCTGCATGCCAAGAAACTAAACTGAAAGAGGTCTCCTAAGCAGCTCAAACTTAGCACTTTGACCATAGAGTCTTATAGACAGAAGGTCTAGATATATTGTTCGTTACATTACTCAGATCATAGACTAGAAACGTCTGGAAGAAATATACCTTCAATAAAAAATAAATAAGTAATTGATTGGACTGTTAGCCTGGTTGGGCCCGAGGGAAACTTTGGGACAACATGTAAAGTGGTTAAAAACTGCCATGAAATAATAGCCAATAGCCCAATACAACAAACATACAAAAACCCGGTAATTTTCCAGGTTCATAGCTTTGCCTGGCAATGCCTGCCAAACAGAGGACATGAGGCAAAAAAGGAGGACAAGTCCTTCTTTTGCCGGACGTCTGGCAACCCTAGCCCAAGATGTATATAATGTCATAATTATTATTACCATATCTTCAAAATGTGGCTTTGCTGATGGAGATTAAAAAAGGCATTGTTTCGATGACAAAATCTTGTCAACAAATCAAGTATCACTCCAGTTTTGTTACCTGGGTTGTTCAGGTCATTGATGAAAAAAATACCTATGTTTATGGAGGGCCTTCAGCTGTTATGCTCTGTCGAAGTTAATGACTATAATTTATTATATACAGATACAGCAAAAGACAAGCATTTCGTAATTAATGCACAAAGAGCATATTACTGTGCAAACTGTTCACAGATTGCTTGACAATTTTCTTAGCACAGAATCCAAACTGATACAATTTCAGTCGTGTAGATGACAGTGCATCCGTTGCTACTCTGTAATGCAATGGAACTTCACAAAAACAATGGAATTTTATGCATTACGCTTCTGAACTGTCAGACTTGGCCAAAATTTAAAACATTTAAGACATTGTGAAATAGATAGCATAACAAAAAAACAAAGTATTTCCTTGAAAAGTCATATAAGACTACAGACACATATGCATTACTAATAGGCTGTAAGAAGTAATAGAAAGTAAAATGCCTTGTAGTTCAAAGAAAAGCTTCTGCAATCTAATCAAGGTTAACAGAACACAATCTACATAAATTATGACACAACTCCTTCCTCTAAAAAATGTCTGAATCAAATAATAAATATCATCACTTGCAGCTGACATTAAATGACTGTAACATAATTATATTAAATTTAAAAACATTTTGCTATGCAGTTGTGCCAAATAAATAACTTGCAAGTAAAAATTAGTCCTAAGCAATGAAGTTTCTGAAGACAACAAATATATATACAACTCTTTGGTCTACGCATATCTTTGGAGGTCTCAACAATTTCTGAGAATAAAGGTGCTTAATATGCCCATTAAAATATGTTAAATTACTTCAACTGCAGTTTCATTTTCCTAGCCAACACCTCGGTTGCTTTCAACAAGTTCAAGTGAAGAGCAGTATGGTCATCACAGTCACGTGTCAGTTGATGGTTGGGTGTAAAGTGTAAGCTGGATCAAAGGTACAACCTGAAGGGTCAGGAGATCAACAAGAACCGCCTCAGCAGCATTGAGTGTTTGGACTTGCATCAGGTTAGTCTTACGAAATGAGAAGATGGCAGCCGCCAGCACTGCCAGGATCTCAAGGGTGTTATAGGCCAGGATGCGGTCCCATAGCAGAAGCACCTGCTCACTGGCAAGGTAGCCTGAGAATGCCCTGATGAGCCACTTGAAGGCTATTTTCAGCGGCTGGACTCCAATGGATTTGAGATGCATGAACAGCTGGGGTTCGTGTGTCTGAAGCAGCGTCTCAAACAGCAGACACAGCGACACGATGCCTTGAGGATGTGACGAGAGAGTGTGAAGACGGAAAAAGTAACGTGTGTACATCGCACGAAATACGAAGTACAGCACTACTGGGTCATTGTAAATATAGCACAACGGAGCAACGTACATGGAGAAACCATGAAATGGAATGATTCCATTGGGCGGATAATAGACCATAAATTCTTCTGCCCCAAATTTACCACGAATAAAGGACTTAGCCGGAGATGCACTACTACGAGCAAAATGCTGCAAGACAACAGTGTCACGGGAAAATGGTAGAAGGATCTGATAGACATAGTCCTCAAAGACGAAATACTGGTCATCATTTGCAGTGGTCAGCTTTACATCCTTATAGACAAGGTTATCCACAAGTAGGTCATGCAGAACGACATAGTTTTTCAGCTCTTCATAATATAAGATGTCGATATCTTCAACCTCTATGCCCAAAATCTGACACCAGAGGGCAGACCGATAGCTCAGAGGGCAGCCCTTCTTGGCAAATTCCTGGGCAAGTGCATGTTGATGAGCTTGGATGACGCTGGTTGCAAGTTTTGACCTCTCGTGATCGAACAGATCTGGTGGGATGTCAGTGGCATCATCGACTCCAGTCTGTGACTGGTTGATTGACATTTCTGCAAACTGGATCTGCAGTTCACGTATATCCTTGACCTTCAGTGGAACCTGGATGATACCCCAGTAGCAGGAAGACACTGAATTATCAGCACAGTTGATCTGGTTGGTGTTCTTGAGACTTACAATGACATCAAGAAAATCCTTGGCTGCATACACAGGTCGAAATTTACTCAGATCCGGTTCATTGGTTCCAAGTTCCGTCCATTTCGACATAATCTCCCTCTGCTCCTTGTCTGGCCGCTTTCTGGCCAGCGGTACACTCAGTTCTGTGCACATACTGTTCATGCTTTTAAGAATCCTCTTTTCCCAGTTGACTTGGGCTCGTCTTATATATGATATAGGTTCTTTGACATATTCTGGACTAACACTCCTTGGCGGACGTGGAGTGTACGTTTGTAGGTACTGGTAGACGGAATTCTGAATTCTTTTGTCCAATCCGGATTTGGACAGAATCTGTATAATCCAATGTCTCACGTCCGTTAATTTGACGTTGGACTTCGCTACTTCCGCCTCAGCAATTTTTCTGATATGAAATCCTAGCATAGACCGCTGGATACTGTCAACTATTTCTTGCACTATATCGTCAAGAATCTCGTCGTTTAACACTACACCATTCATGTTAACAGCCATCGCTAATATACTAGGCCTACAAACGGCAAGTCTTGAAAATCGAAATCCTACACCAGAAAACTTCTATGCAGACATAATGCATACAAACACTAAACTAAAAGCACACGTAAAGTACTCATTGTTTGTGATCAACGTGGACTTTTAATCTAAAATAGCAGATTCATTAATAGCGTGCGATTATAGGTTCTCTCCCTGGAACTAATCTCCAAGTTTCCGCCATATTGTTTACATACCTGTTGCCACCATAGAGATGTAGAATATAATAAATATATCACCGATCGAGGGATCAGTGCACGGATCTAGATTCTAAATCAGTGTTACACACCGTCTGGTCATCCATGGTCATCCGGAGGAGGGCAAGGAGCATTTGCCCTCCTGGATTTTGCACATTATTTAAAAAATTACTTATGATGTTAGTTTTTAACAATGAATGGATATGATGTTTTCACAGTTTTATTTTTTATCCAAACTAGTCAAGATAACCTGACAAATTAAAACTATATAGAAACATTGAAACTTTTAACAACTTTGTGTTTGAAATAAGCCTAAACGTTCAGATATAGCCTAGCTGAAAACGGATCCCAGAACGCTAAAACAGTGTGATTCTCGTTAACGATAACGAAAATGTTCGTTAACGAAAGTAAAATGATTTCGTTAACGATAACTATAACTATAACTAAAATATATCATTAACTATAACTATAACTATAACGAAAATAACACTAACGAAATGGTTTGACTGCGGGATAGCAGCATATTTGCATGCCTTATATATATTACGAGCTGCTTTTCCCACTGCTGAACCTGCGTTTTGCCACTGCTGAACCTGCGTTTTGCCACTGCTGAACCTGCGTTTTGCGATACAGTATGGTCGCTGGATTCTACGAATGTGTCCGAAACCGTGACATCCTTAAATTGTATGTCAAGACAACGACCCAATTAAGGTATTGCGGTCATTTGCCGTCGGATCCTGCTCTTGATTGTCGATGACGTAATCGTCATTGTCGTTTCCGACTTCTTCAGCCGTGACCTGCAGGGACAATTTTATCTCTGCGAATTTCTACGATTTATTTCGAAGATGTTTCGTCGATTGGCGCGACTTCTGTTGGGACCTTTCAGCCCCGGTCCTCCGCCAGCTGCAGTCGGGGATTCGGAAGGCCCCAGTAGGCCTACTTCTTCGGTGGCGACGGTTCAAGAAGTCCGCACACTGCGAGTCAAGGTAGGACAGTAAACCTGCTCCCAGGTGACGGAGGAGATGCCTGGTGATAAACCTGCCATGGTGCCAAGCTTGAAGCCGATAGTTTTGGTGCATGATGATGAGCCACTTCCTGTTGTTGATGGTGATGGGTCTTACTATCTTAGGCTAACTCTGAGGCCGATCGAGGTGTTGTAGGGCTGTAGGCGATGGACATTGTACTGAGTTTGATGTGGTTAGCTTCGACGAAAGAGTCTAGACTGGCCTTTCGAATGACTATAATAGGCCTATCAATAGGAGTTTTGACCGCTGGGCAACCATCAGCGCCTTTGTGAGTACATACGTCGAGTGTTCAGATACATAGCCTACAGTGATACACATACATGCATAGGCTACATGCATACGTTCATAAGTAGGGCGTACAACAGTGTATAAGTCAACTAGGCCTACTGGGGTGTGGCTTTCATCCTGGCAGTAACCTCACCAGTGGCGTCGCCAGAGCTTCAAGGTTGGGGGGCAAGACATGGGAGGTTACAGAGTAATGAGCGTCCGAAGGACGATCGCTGAGGCGCGGAGCGCCGAGCAGGAGGTTGGGGAGGGGGATGTGCCCCCTCCCCATTAATTTTTTTAAAAATTTCCATACTGTAATGGTAGCATTTTAAGCTGTCATTGGAACAAAATTGTTCTATTTTCAGCGCTGATAGGAGCCAACTGTGACTCGTAGCTAAATGTTAAATGTTCGCATTTTCATAATATAGTGACCGTATACGGAGGATTACGGCCTCGACCCTGCTCATTTTTCAATGAATAATTGATTGGGTTACATCCTTCATCACTGCTCGCCCGTTCGAATGGACGCCACACCATTTAAGGTCCCCGTGCAAGGACAGCCTGTTGGAGTGCGGTTGTGTGACTGGTGTAAATAGGTCACCCCATCATGACTCATCACTGCGAATAGGAGAGATAAACAACGTTGGACTTTTCCCTATTCTTCTGTATATTTTGTGTAAAGCACAATCCGTCACCTATTGATTAGTGATTAGTCTTTGAAAAGAAAACAAACTTTGGAAGAGGAGAAGAGGACCTTCAATGTAAAATGTCAAACCACACACCACATAGGGTACCCCCCTAAAAAAACTCACTGGATTTGCACGAATCCCAGGACCCAGCCTGACCAGGGTTGGGGCAGCCCCTTGCCCCCCCGTGGCGACGCTAATGAACCTCACACATCCCTCTTCCAAACATATCGTGTCAAATTTTAGTCCTGTTTGCAGACTAGACATATTATTGCAAATTCGCAATAACGTAACGCAGTATAGTTCCATAGGTTTACAGACATCTTTCGGTTACAGTCTGTGGCCTTTGACGTCTCTGTTGTGGGAGGTCTTAAGAGCTGATGAAAGGTGATGAAGGCGATGAGGGAGGGGCGTGGAAAGGTTCAGTCTGGTGCATGGATCTCTCGTTGTTACAAGACATCGATCGAGACATATTAGGCCTATTACTTTGAAAAAGCGTATCTCTGATTCTATGTTGAACCTGTTGAAGCTCCCTTTTACCGGCATATGCCGTGCGAGTTACGGCGCTATAGAAGTTGTCGTAGTCATTCATTCATTCATTCATTCATTCATTCATTCATTCATTCATGTATTCATGTATTCATTCATTCATTCATTCATTCATTCATTCATTCATTCATTCATTCATTCATTCATTCATTCATTCATTCATTCATTCATTCATTCATTCATTCATTCATTCATTCATATATATATATATATATATATATATATATATATATATAGAACTATGATGTCGCAGCTGCAGAAAGCTTCCCTGAAGCGGCTATAGCGGGTTCTTATTGGTCTAGTTCTTAGCCGTCTCCCGATCGTGTAGCCTAATACTTCGAATCGGCAGGCGGTGGAACCGGGTGGATCCAACTGCGATTGAACTAATTGCCATTGAGCTAATTGCGATCGATAAAGGCTTAAATAACGCCACGAATGAATCTGAAATTATTTTGTTTACCTTGGCCATCTCTGAAAGGAACGACTGCATGTTATCAGAATATAGCCAGATTTTATTAAGCTGTCATGAACTCAGTCACGCGGATACACTCCACTTAACCCTTGCAGGCCTATTAGGCCTATACTTACCTGCAAAAAAGTTTCTGAGCCTGAGGTCTTGCCCAAGCTGGGACAATCTCACCAGATATATGCCTAGATGCTGCAATGGACTTAGCTGAAAGAGCCTATATATGACGGGCAAAGGTGGCATCGCCCGTGACGAGATCCGCGACTTACCTCGGCTAAATAGGCACTCCTATAAGGCGTGGTTAACTGGGATGACCTTGACCCTGCTCATTTTCAGTACCATAGCGCAGGGTGTTCAAGCGATGCCATGGAACAAGGCGCAACTCAACAGAGGACGCAAATTTTGAGACGGAATGATTTAATTATTAAACTAATTATTTTTTCATAAAATATGAAATATCCATCATAATTTAAATAATTGTAATAAAATTAAATAACAACACAAATAAAAGTGTGTATATTATATATACCGGTATAATAGGCCTAGGCTATTATTATTAATAGATAGATACACGTGCAAGCTTGTTTAAAAATTGTCGCTGACTCTTTGGAACATAATATTATTAGTTTATCGCCGTTCAGAACTTTTACATGGCGTTACAATTAATGTATTGTATATCTACGTTTTTGGTTAATTTGCATAATGTTATAGGCTACTCGATCAGCTATAGGCCTACTTATAGCTGGTCTATCATGACTTTGATAGAATAGAACTTTATAGAAGCACAGACACTTCGTTTAATTTTTCTTTAAAAGACAAAGTTTATAATATATATATAGGTCGTATTCGAGATAACAAATTTGATCGATTTTGGTTAAGTTGATCTTTGGGTGAGAATGCGCCAGATTTACGCTTGGTCCGGGGCGCAATTATATTTTGCTACGGCTCTGCTCATTTTCATTGAATTTATCAGGTGGTTTCCTTCACCCCCTGCCTTTTTCAGTGGTAAACTATATACTTATCACGCTATGCGTAATGTGTGTCAATTTCTTAATCTCACAAACGGCCCAACTCGAAAAATCGTATAGGCCTACTCCTCTTGCTTCGAGTCAAAGCCCGAAGCACGCTCCGAGCAGTAGTGGAATGGACCCGAAATCGATCCTATTGAAAGACGACGTAGCAAGTTTTGTGGTCGGTGTTCGCGGCTTTTATAAAATTCATTAAATAAAGGCACTTATGGGATGAAAAGTCGTATTGTCTTGAAAGCTACTGCAAAGGTTATTCAACATAAAAGTTTCTAAGAACAGCTTTAGAACAGTGTCTCTTTACTGTGGGTTGTTTTTAAACAGCGCGCCTAATTCCGTGCTATAGCCCTCACTTCCGTTTTACAACTTTCGTTCAAAATTTTGTCATGTACAATAATTGTAATCGTTATTCCAAGATTTTAAAGCGCTGTTCTGACGCTATACAGGTAAAAGTGCATTTTAGCGTAGTTTATTGATAGTGGAGGTAGATGTGTATTTTAGCGTATTTTATGAGTTTCATGATAACTAATGAATCCAGCTTCTATTTCGGTTCAACCCGAATTCCAGAAAACGCTGAAAATAGACAAAAGCCCGATTTCCCGAAAACAGTTTTCTAGAAAGCGGCCGAGCTATTAAAACATGACAAAGAAATAGCGTGGCCTTGATGTATATCGATATACTGCCTATTCAAATGTGTATTTGTTAATTTTATATTCATTCGGGTCGGACTTAGAAAATCAATTTCGGTGATTCTGCCTGCACCCTTCTATTTAAGCAAGATTCTTTTTATCAATCCCACTTCTATTTAGCAAGAATTCTTTTTGTCAATGCAACTTGTATCCGACCAACGCGAGAAACCAATGCAGTGGCGAGTCATTTACGACGCTAAACTACATTTTTTTCATTAATCCAGCTTCTATTTTAGCAAAGAAATTAGTTGTATTTTTATCAAATTCGAGGGAGGGGCGTGGAAAGGTTCAGTCTGGTGCATGGATCTCTCGTTGTTACAAGACATCGATCGAGACATATTAGGCCTATTACTTTGAAAAAGCGTATCTCTGATTCTATGTTGAACCTGTTGAAGCTCCCTTTTACCGGCATATACCGTGCGAGTTACGGCGCTATAGAAGTTGTCGTAGTCATTCATTCATTCATTCATTCATTCATTCAATTTCATTCATTCATGTATTCATGTATTCATTCATTCATTCATTCATTCATTCATTCATTCATTCATTCATTCATTCATTCATTCATTCATTCATTCATTCATTCATTCACATTCATTCATTCATTCAGACATTCATTGGATGATATATATATATATATATATATATATATATATATATAGAACTATGATGTCGCAGCTGCAGAAAGCTTCCCTGAAGCGGCTATAGCGGGTTCTTATTGGTCTAGTTCTTAGCCGTCTCCCGATCGTGTAGCCTAATACTTCGAATCGGCAGGCGGTGGAACCGGGTGGATCCAACTGCGATTGAACTAATTGCCATTGAGCTAATTGCGATCGATAAAGGCTTAAATAACGCCACGAATGAATCTGAAATTATTTTGTTTACCTTGGCCATCTCTGAAAGGAACGACTGCATGTTATCAGAATATAGCCAGATTTTATTAAGCTGTCATGAACTCAGTCACGCGGATACACTCCACTTAACCCTTGCAGGCCTATTAGGCCTATACTTACCTGCAAAAAAGTTTCTGAGCCTGAGGTCTTGCCCAAGCTGGGACAATCTCACCAGATATATGCCTAGATGCTGCAATGGACTTAGCTGAAAGAGCCTATATATGACGGGCAAAGGTGGCATCGCCCGTGACGAGATCCGCGACTTACCTCGGCTAAATAGGCACTCCTATAAGGCGTGGTTAACTGGGATGACCTTGACCCTGCTCATTTTCAGTACCATAGCGCAGGGTGTTCAAGCGATGCCATGGAACAAGGCGCAACTCAACAGAGGACGCAAATTTTGAGACGGAATGATTTAATTATTAAACTAATTATTTTTTCATAAAATATGAAATATCCATCATAATTTAAATAATTGTAATAAAATTAAATAACAACACAAATAAAAGTGTGTATATTATATATACCGGTATAATAGGCCTAGGCTATTATTATTAATAGATAGATACACGTGCAAGCTTGTTTAAAAATTGTCGCTGACTCTTTGGAACATAATATTATTAGTTTATCGCCGTTCAGAACTTTTACATGGCGTTACAATTAATGTATTGTATATCTACGTTTTTGGTTAATTTGCATAATGTTATAGGCTACTCGATCAGCTATAGGCCTACTTATAGCTGGTCTATCATGACTTTGATAGAATAGAACTTTATAGAAGCACAGACACTTCGTTTAATTTTTCTTTAAAAGACAAAGTTTATAATATATATATAGGTCGTATTCGAGATAACAAATTTGATCGATTTTGGTTAAGTTGATCTTTGGGTGAGAATGCGCCAGATTTACGCTTGGTCCGGGGCGCAATTATATTTTGCTACGGCTCTGCTCATTTTCATTGAATTTATCAGGTGGTTTCCTTCACCCCCTGCCTTTTTCAGTGGTAAACTATATACTTATCACGCTATGCGTAATGTGTGTCAATTTCTTAATCTCACAAACGGCCCAACTCGAAAAATCGTATAGGCCTACTCCTCTTGCTTCGAGTCAAAGCCCGAAGCACGCTCCGAGCAGTAGTGGAATGGACCCGAAATCGATCCTATTGAAAGACGACGTAGCAAGTTTTGTGGTCGGTGTTCGCGGCTTTTATAAAATTCATTAAATAAAGGCACTTATGGGATGAAAAGTCGTATTGTCTTGAAAGCTACTGCAAAGGTTATTCAACATAAAAGTTTCTAAGAACAGCTTTAGAACAGTGTCTCTTTACTGTGGGTTGTTTTTAAACAGCGCGCCTAATTCCGTGCTATAGCCCTCACTTCCGTTTTACAACTTTCGTTCAAAATTTTGTCATGTACAATAATTGTAATCGTTATTCCAAGATTTTAAAGCGCTGTTCTGACGCTATACAGGTAAAAGTGCATTTTAGCGTAGTTTATTGATAGTGGAGGTAGATGTGTATTTTAGCGTATTTTATGAGTTTCATGATAACTAATGAATCCAGCTTCTATTTCGGTTCAACCCGAATTCCAGAAAACGCTGAAAATAGACAAAAGCCCGATTTCCCGAAAACAGTTTTCTAGAAAGCGGCCGAGCTATTAAAACATGACAAAGAAATAGCGTGGCCTTGATGTATATCGATATACTGCCTATTCAAATGTGTATTTGTTAATTTTATATTCATTCGGGTCGGACTTAGAAAATCAATTTCGGTGATTCTGCCTGCACCCTTCTATTTAAGCAAGATTCTTTTCATCAATCCCACTTTCTATTTAGCAAGAATTCTTTTTGTCAATGCAACTTGTATTCGACCAACGCGAGAAACCAATGCAGTGGCGAGTCATTTACGACGCTAAACTACATTTTTTTCATTAATCCAGCTTCTATTTTAGCAAAGAAATTAGTTGTATTTTTATCAATCCAGCTTCCCACTTAGGCAAACAATTATCTTGATCAATCCAGCTTCTATTTACGCAACCACATAAGAGAAATAATAAAATCGAACTGGCTACGCATGTACCCACGGTAGCGTTATTTCTTTTCTACGGTACCGTCCGCAAATAATCTATGGGCGATTGCACATATCTATGGCGTCTACATCGGTTGAAATAAATATTGGCAAAGCCTGTCACGTTAAGTTGCTGTCTTCGCGTCGAATTTTTATATGGCGGACAACTTGAGGGTCGGTTAGGGGCCAAGTTAGTATTCGTGTGGTCGTTTAGGGGCAAAATTAGGCGTCGTGAGGGTCGTGTTAGGGTCAGGGGTTAGGGTTAGTTTGGCTTTCATCTCTTAACTACTGCGTTATTGATGGTTAGGCTTTCACGCCATAGATATATGTGCAATCGGCCATAGATTATTTGCGGACGGTACCGTAGAAAAGAAATAACGGTACCGTCCGGACGGTACCGTAGCCAGTGCCTAATAAAATACGCTAAAATACTCGGCCAGCAGCATCATGAATTAAATACTCTAAAATACACTTTTACCACTATACAATAATAAAGTAGTGTCTTGTTTACGCTATATCCTCTATGACCCATGGTATACAATCGCCTTGACAGTGTTGTGTGTAGCATCTGTGTAAGATTTGCGTTAAACCATTTACAAAACTAATCATCTCCTTGTAGAGGCTGCTTTCTAGCAGAACGAAACTGTTGGTTGTCATTCTGTTTATCGTAGGACTAAACTAGACATTTAGTTAAAATTCAACTCCGTGTCATTTATTGAATCGCCAACTACAACTATATACCGCATCAGAACATTGTATGGTGAACATTTGATGATCGTTTTAAACAGGGCACCCAAATGGGACAAGTTCCCCTGCAAACTATTATCCCTATTATCATAAAAATTAGTTCAGGTGGCTTTTTACAAAGACGATGTATTTTTATAAAATTTTACAACATTACTTGTGATGAGAAAGCAATTAAAAACGAGCAAGCAATTAAAAACAGTAAATATTGCCTGCGTTAGAGAAGCAGTAGTTGCTGAAGGGTGCGGCCCGAATCCCCGAAACGAATTTCGGGCGGATCCCCGAAATTGATTTTCTAAGTCCAATCCGAATGAACATAATTAACAAATAAACATTTGAATAGATTTGAAATATATCGATATACACCAAGGCCATGCTAGGTCTTTGTCATGTTTACAATTTGACTTTGAATAGCCAACACCTGTGTTTTTTCTCTTCTTATTCCGGCATCGACCTTGTTGCAACTGGGGTTTCACAATCAAAATATGTCAGAACACATCAGATAACTGGACAGTTATCTCACATTTTGACCCCAAATAAATCTTGTTTAGAACTATCATTCAGGGCAATACGTCACATTTGTTTGGTGTGATGTGCAGTTTGTAAGCCATTATTATGAAGTAATAATTTTACATGGATAAAGTTCTAAATTTGTTCTTTGAATTAACATAGAATTAACTTTATTATGTTGCATCTACATGATGTTTTATGGTACCTTATTATTTCTCTGGATGTCTGTCGTTATGCCTTTCCTGGATATCTCAGATTCAGGGAAGTGATGGAAAGCAAAATGCCTGCTTTCTACCAATTGCTCAAGTCCTTTCTCTTTGTCCGTGGCTGGGCTGGGAGTGCCTCTGAGTAGGCTTCTTGAAGAGGCGCTAAGATCATCAGTCACACAGAGGCAGTTTAAGAAATTGGGTGGTTGCTGACAAATGCCTACCTTGCACAAGTCTGGTGGCCTTGGGAATGTCCAGACATTGAATCTTCTGCCACCGTTGTAACACTAGATTCACATTTACACAGAGGCTTGTAAGAATACAAATGTTTGTTGTCTAAGCAGTGATCCAGCAATGTATTTGACTTCTGTTGCATTACAAGCATTCTATGCAACTCTAATATTGTTATAAGTTGGTGAGTGTTGTTGTGGTTTTAAACTGATGCATGATAAGTAGATTTGTAACTATGGTGGACAGGAATGCCAAACTGTGGACCTATCATTATTAAAGGCAAGGAACCTGCCAACTTGACTTGAATTTGATACGGTTTTTATTATACAGGAGATGGCAAGTGCACGCGACTATGAATGTCCAATCTGCATGATGCTGATGATAGAGCCGGTTATGCTGCCTTGTAAGCATGAGCTGTGCTACAAATGTTTCTTGATGGGCTACACTAACACAAGCGACCAATGTCCATTCTGTCGTGTGCGAATTGCCACCTGGGCCAGAAAGGCAATGAGGAATAATCGAGTCATCAACACTGCAAAATGGGATCTTATCAAGAAGCTGTTTCCTGAAAGGGTCAAGAGTATTCTTGAAGGAAGAGACATAATCTCAGATGAAGGTATGTATATAATATATACGTAGACATTTTTATTTGTTGTTTAAAGTTATAACACAGTGGTTTTGTGTGACTGGCCCAGGATGTGAAACTTTGAGTGCAATAGTTTTGGTATGAGACATGGCTAGATTTAGGGTATCCACTGATAGATTGCAATATTTGCTGGCTTAAGGGTGAACAAAGAGCGATTTGAATGAGCGGATTTGAGTTCAATACCTTATGACAGAATTCTTTGTCTGATGGGCAACCAGTGCAATACTAATTTTTTATGCTGATACTTAGTGGTTTTTGTTAGGACTTGCTAGAGAATTTTGAACTATATGTAGTCTTTGTGAATCTCTTTCAGTAACACCAATGACTAGTGAGTTGCATTTACTCATGTAGCAAAGTACCTGAGATGTTATGGCAGGATAAGATAGAAAAACTTTGTAAAGCGTCTTTCAGTGTCCATGTGTATATTGAAGTCACTTGTTGTTTCTGACCTAAATCGTCTTCCACATTCTTTTATTAGTTACAGTTCACAGAAATAGCTTGATGTTTCAACCTCCCAATAACATTCTTGCCTTCCCACTGTGGTCATGACCATCAAGTTGTGTCACTCTTGGCCACACTTGTCACACTACACCCTTAATGCTACATGTTGTGATGGATTCTTACACTCTTACAGCACATTTAGTGGACGTAGTCCTAATTTCGTGCTAAACAATTTATTGTTCTTATAGATTATACTAAACATTTTCGTTGGTTTCTGAAAACTGTATACAAATAAGCTTTCAAGAGAGTTTAAATAAGGAAGTTTAAAGCAGTTTGTAAATTTTGTTTTAGAGGAAACTGAGATGCAGATAATCGCAGAGGCTGGTTCCCTGGGCAAAGAGTATATGGCAGAACTGGAAAAGGTATGTAGTAAACAGACTTTATTGCAATAGACATATATGGTTTACTTTGTGTAATCAGAAAAGAGTTGTAAGAACTGTCTTTAACATGTAAACACTGAATTGAAGCGGTGAACAATAAAGTTGATTTGATTGATTGATTGATTGATTGATTGATTGATTGATTGTATGACGTTGAGTAAAATTGGTGTCATCCTGATCTCTAATTTGTTAAGATAACTTTTGAAAGTAATTGCAGTGCAAAAGTCTTTCTTGGATTAAGTTATATCAGCCATGGATAAGACTAACAGTAGGACTTTGTATTTGAATAATGTAACGGAAGACTAAATTTTAATAACACTTTGTTTATTAAATGGAAATGATGATAACTCAACCTTTTTTTCTAACAGTGATTATGTTATTGTATGTGGGTTCATCAGGTGTACAGCTGTTCTTGTAACAGCTCCCGTTATTTGCTAAATAGTCTTGTGAATGAAGCAGGAATTTAATGGTTTAACAGAAAATAAATTTGTATTGGGGTCATTCCACGTCAAATCAACCAAAATTCAGAAACATCCCCGGCACACCATCTCAGAATTTGATAAAATTTGGCCAGTGTGTGCACCAACATATCTTAGGAAGTTGTGCAAAAATATTTCCTCATAATGTTGCGTGGTATTTGAGATATGACCACTTTTATACGAGGGGGGGTAGCGGCAGCTCGTGAACGACTAAATTCTGAGGCGTTTGTGATTGCTAATAACTCAGGAAGTATGTTAGATACTGCTATAAAATTTTCACCACATTATTAGTCCTATGAGTAGATTCTAACCATGGTAAAACTTTGCAGTTTGACCCATTACCCATGAACCCAGCCCAACTTGAAAATGGCATTTTGTGCATTTCGACAGTATAAATATTGATATTTGAGCAACCACTGGTTCACTGATATTAAATATAAAGTCCCAGGAGTTTTTGGGTTTGTTGTGGGCCTTATAATGAATGATCTGGCAAATTCTGAGGTATTTTGATCACTAACTGAATGTGTGAGACCATCTTGAAAACTGCACAAAGTCAAAAGTAGGTCATCTGCCGATTGAAATATGGTCATGTGGGATAGGTAGCACAGTTATGTGCTGCACACCATTAGAAAGGACTTGAAAAGTACTTTCATAAAATACTAATATTGTTCTGCTTCCGTGATGCCTTCCATTACAAAAATCCAGTTGAAAAATGAGGTTTTTTACATTTGGGAACAAAATGCCATTTTTGAGCTGGGCTGTGCTCATGTATAATGGGTCAAACTGCAAAGTTTTACCATTTTTAGAATCTACTCAAAGAACTTATAATGTGGTGAAAATTTGATAGAAGTATCTAACATACTTCCTGAGTTATTAGCAATCAAAAACGCCTCAGAATTAAGTCGTTCGCGACTTAATTCTGATGGCGTTTTTGATTGCTAACGACTTAATTCTGAGGGGATTAGCAATCAAAATTAAGTCGCGAACCACTTAATTCTGAGGCGTTTTTGATTGCTAATAACTCAGGAAGTATGTTAGATACTTCTATGAAATTTTCACCACATTATAAGTTCTTTGAGTAGATTCTAAAAATGGTAAAACTTTGCAGTTTGACCCATTATACATGATCACAGCTCAGCTCAAACATGGCATTTGGTTCCCGAATGTAAAAACCTCATTTTTCAACTGGATTTTTGTAATGGAAGGCATCACGGAAGCAAATGAATATTAGTATCTTATGAAAGTACTTTTCAAGTCCTTTCTAATGGTGTGCAGCACATAACTGTGCTACCTATCCCACATGACCATATTTCAATCGGCAGATGACCTACTTTTGACTTTGTGCAGTTTTCAAGATGGTCTCACACATTCAGTTAGTGATCAAAATACCTCAGAATTCGCCAGATCATTCATCATAAGGCCCACAACAAACCCAAAAACTTCTGGGACTTTATATTTAATATCAGTGAACCAGTGGTTGCTCAAATATCAATATTTATACTGTCGAAATGCACAAAATGCCATTTTCAAGTTGGGCTGGGTTCATGGGTAATGGGTCAAACTGCAAAGTTTTACCATGGTTAGAATCTACTCATAGGACTAATAATGTGGTGAAAATTTTATAGCAGTATCTAACATACTTCCTGAGTTATTAGCAATCACAAACGCCTCAGAATTTAGTCGTTCACGAGCTGCCGCTACCCCCCTCGTATAAAAGTGGTCATATCTCAAATACCACGCAACATTATGAGGAAATATTTTTGCACAACTTCCTAAGATATGTTGGTGCACACACTGGCCAAATTTTATCAAATTCTGAGATGGTGTGCTGGGGACCATTGGTTGATTTGACGTGGAATGACCCATTGCCGAGTTTCAGTTATTCAACTAAGGATGATGCTGACAGGTTTTGGATAGTGGTGACTGCAGGTGATTTCTTTTCTAGATTGAGTCTGAGAGATTACAAGCAAGCCAGGAAGAGGAGGCAGCAAGTTTGGCTTTGATAGAAAAACTTTGCCAAGCAGAAGGGCAACCGTTCATCATGCCGTCTGTTAAAATGGATTCTACCTCAAGGAGTTCAGATGTTGCAGCAACAGTTATGCCAAATGACAGGGTGAGCAGCAACGGTTCTGAATGTATTATCAGCCATGGATAAGACTAACAGTAGGACTTTGTATTTGAATAATGAGCACCTCTGATTGGTGTGCACTGCGAAAGGCGCTAGATAAATTGATAGATGCAATACAATACATTTAGTTTTAGAAGTATTTCATAAACCAATTATAAAACTAACTGGGCATAATGCCAAGGTTTCCACTTCTCCATCTAGTATTTCCATTTTGGAATATGGCTTGTTCTGTGTCACATAATTAAGCAGCTTCATTTTCATCTACTTTTTTGCCAGTGACAATCATATGTGATCCAGGGAATCAAAATGAGTCGGATGTCAGCAACTTACATTGCTGGGAAAACAGCAAAACATGAAGACAGTCATTTTTTGCTCACTTTCTTGGGGACTTACACTGGGAGTGCCTCTGTTTGGTGTGCACTGTGAGAGGCGCTTTATGAATCTTTAAATACAATACAATACAACGATACAATATCGTAGGCCTTTATTGATGTTTTGCACTTTTTTATTGAGCTCCTTTATTAATATATTAAAAAGCTTTGTTTATGATGCATTTTGTATTCAAGACATACTCGATAACTGATGAGGAACGATTGAAGCAGATTAAGGACGAGGAAGCAGCCAGCCTGCGACTCATTCAGCTACTCCAGGAGGAAGAGGAGCAGGCGATGAGAGAACGCCAGAAGCGCGAGGACTTGGACCGGCAATATGCGCGGATGATTTCCTCGACGTTGAACAAGCCGCTTCCCGCAGAACCAGTCATCGTTGATCCAAGTGACTGTGTTGTAAGTTAGAAATTGCCCTCATCTGGGCTTTTAATCTGGTTTTGGTTATTAAGTGTTTGATGTTTGATGTTTACATTTATTTGCTGAGTTTTATTTATTTTATATTTAATTATTTGTTGAACAGGCTTATTATGTTGGTTATAATATTTTGGCCGCTGGCTAGCCATTCTTCCCGGAAAGCCTTAGAATGAATACAGATTATTCTTGATTAATATTAGATTTGAAATGATTTGGCACTGCGGAATTAAAGTAACAAGAGAACTAACTGGAATAATGAAAGGATCATCCCTGTCTAATCAGTGGACAGGATCTGATTAATCTTCATTGTCTGATCAGTTCTCATTCAGCCTGTCTTGTCATGTAAACAATGCATGATTGTGTTAAACAGCATTGTGAAAAACTAGACATATTTATGGACAACAATAGAGACATCTGAAGATTGGAAGTTACTTCAGTGTGCTTGTGGATATTTGTTCAGGTTTACCTGGATGAACGTCATGAAAGTGTCGATATGAATGTAAAATGTCTATGTTTGGCATAAACCTGGTGATTTAAAGTTTAGCTTAGTTATCAGAATCATACATGCAGTCATGCACATTTATAGAGCGCCTCTTCAAGAAAACGCCTGAAATGTTCTCCTAACCAACGACTTTCAACTATGTGATCAACTAGATTGGTCTTTAACTGCTGGTGAAATAGTTGTACTTTACTTCAATGAGAATGGTGTTTGTTTGCAGATATGTCCATCATCTCCGTGTGCTTCTCTCACCACATCTGTATTCTGTGTTGATGCTTCATCGCCTACCTCATCAGCCATTGCAAGCTCAGCAGGTTCATCAGCCTCTGCTGGCATTTTGCCCACTACGCCTTCCACGTCCTCTGTTGAATGTCCAGGTTCAGTTACACACGTGTCAACAGAAGCCACAGATAAAGTTACCACGCCCAATTCCATCTATCGTAAATGTGAGACAAATGTCAAAGGAAAGAAGCCTGCTACAACAAGTCTCACAAAATGGCTCAAGATGTCTCAGTCTCAGATTCCAGGTGAGAAGTTCATCCTCTAAGGTCAGGCCTGGATTTATAAGAAACAGCTTTTACACAATTGCTCATACACAATTGGTGTCTATGATTTCAATGTGATTGATATAATTTAAAGCTGGTTGCATTGACATTGAGTAAATCTGATCTGCCTAGTTTTCATTTATGATCAAACTGTAAAGCAGTGCATCATTGAACATCAAGAACTTGTTGGTTCACCCGTTTTAGTCGTTTAAGAGAGAAGAGATTCAGTTGAAATCTATACTGTGCTTGTTTCATTGCAGACCTGTTTATGCACAAATTTACTTCCTGTGAGATTGTGCCATGCTTCCCTATTATCTATGTCAAAAAGTGAAATACATTATCACAGTTTGTCCAACCTTTTTGAAACCGTGGGCCACCAAAGCAATTATTCTTGAAGTCGAGGGCTGCACAAGTTAACTAAAAAGCTATAACTAAAATTTATTGAAAATTATTAACTGTATTGAAATTTATTAGGGAATAATTATAATGAATAATCTCATGTATGTGGCATGCTTTATAATAGTTCAGCACCAAAAAGTATATTGTGTAGCGGTTATACCTGCCTTGCCCTCAGTTCGTTTTTCAGTTTGTTGCCCAGCCACAGTTTTGCTGGCTCAGTGAAATTTAGTCTACATTCATAAATTCGCTAGCCTGAAATGGATCTCTGTATAAAACCTGCATTTTCGTTGAGAAAAAGTCGACAGTTTCTGAACCCTAGAAAATCTATGTGACATACTTTAGTGTACTGTAGACCTGTCGGCTGAATAACTGCATTATTTTGCGTAAGTCATATTCCAAAGTGATGTTCTTCTTATTAATTACAGAGGCAGCTCTTGGTTCCAACTCAGAATCTGGAATGACTGTCTCGGATTCGCAGCCTGCAACCGTTACCTTGAATGATCCTATTGAGACAAATCCACCAACTCCAATGAATACCAGTAGTACAGGAGAATTAGCAACGGAATTGTTGTGCACAGTCAGTGGACCAAACGTAGCAGGAGACACTTCTCAGCAGGACAATTTTTCTGAGGTGCGTGCTGCAGTTATCCCACCAGACCTTACCAGTTGCGAACCTATGCAGACCTCTGTCCATTCAGAATTTGCCTCTACAATCTCAGAAGACTTTCTTCCAGATATTTGTACATCTGAATTTGATCAAGTCTTTGGATTTGGTGTTCTTGACGTTCTCTGTAAGCTCAATGATCCACACAGGGAAGCGACTAGGGAATCAAATTCGATTGGCTTCCACAACGACGGAGCTTTGTCTTATTCAGGTCAGCCGAATAAGATTCCAGCCACTGACAATGCAATGCAGTGCTCTTTCTCACAAAACTCCGACTTGTTCCCCATGGCTTCCGGTTCTCGAATTAAAGAGCCAAAGCAGCGAGGTGTCAAGCATGGTGTTACTGGTAATGCCACTGGAATGTTGGCGAACACTTCGACTAGTGACACTGCTTCGCATATTTCAGGTGTTTTTACACGAGGATCTAAGGGCTACAGAAGCCGAAGTTCAGCAGTTGCAACACCTGCTAAAAAGGCGTTGAAGCGAAGTAGTGTCTGTTTAAATGATGATCCACAGCCATGTTGCTCGACCAGCAGCATGTCACAAACGACGAATCACAGTGTCTTGCCCAACAACAGTTCTTGTTGCTCTGCTGAGAATAAAATGTGCCTGAACTGGTCAGAGGTGAATATGTCTAGCCCAGGTATTTCAAAGGACACTTTTGCAGACGCCCCTTCTCTTACCAGAAGTGACTTTAATTCAGACGAGTCTTATCGGCTGTACCTTGAGGAACAAGATCATCAGGTAGCTCTTCGTCTCCAGCGGATGTTTGACTTGGAATCTAAACCCAGGAAAATTCCTAGAAGTGCTGAACCAGGTGGGTACAACTTGCGTTGCAGAGGCAAGCTATCCACAAATAACCCGGAAGAAATTAATTGAATATCGGTAAAACAGACAGTTGAGTTTTCAAGTTTTGTTTGGGAAGATTCATTGGCTTATGTTTGAAACTTAAATTTGTTTCGGAGACAGAATAACTTGCTGCTACTACTATCAATATTATTTTTTTGATCCCAAAGGATTATATCCAGAGGGCAAGATGAAACAATTATATTGGAGAGAATTGTTTGATTGTGAGTTTGACCATGACTAGTTTTTGTTTATATCATGCTCGAAGAAAGAGCCACATAGTGCTATCTTGTGAAAATACTGGATGGCCAATTTGTTTATTTTCATCATGGTAGTATTATTTGGAAAACTTGTATGGCACCACAGAGTGGAATATTCAAGACAAATACACAGGGGCGTACTGATCTTATAATACAACTGGGGCACGGTGGTGTAGGGGTATGTTCGGTGCCTTGCAGCTGGAGGGTTGCGGGTTCGAATCCACCTCAAAGCCGCCGCGTAGGGACCCTGGGCAAGGCCTTCACTCGCAATTGCTCATGCGCTTCGGCGTGAAACTCCGATTCAGCGTCCGCGCAGTAGTCGGGAGCGCCTCTGAATAACAAGTGTTCAAATACAATACAATACACAGGTTACATATTGTGGGAGGTCTGGTTGTTGAACTGTACTGATCTTATAACAAAACTATTGCATTCAAAAAGTATACAGCAGTTTATCAGATAGAGACGCATATGGGAAGCCATTGACTTATACAAAAATCAACAGAGGGCTATTGATTAGTCGCATTCTTCTTCACTAGTAACTCTGACTGTTTAAAATAGAACGCAGTGTTGTTTTGCATTGAACCCCAAAAGTGTCCGAGGGGAAAGATTGTCCGTATGTTTCGATGTTGAGAGACTAGGCTTGAATTTTCAATGACAATTTAAGGAAAGGCATTTAATGTAAATATAAAATTTTTGTTTGCAGCTCCTTAATCTGTTGATGAAGAGTCTTCTGGGGGCAATTAACCAGGAAAATGACTGCTAAGCTCTTTGCACTATCCAAAGAATATATATACATTAAAACGGTTTTATATATATATATATATATATATATATATATAATATAGTGTATATTAAAATTGTGTTTAATTTTAATAACTGTCCATTTGTGGTAGGTTTGAACCAGCACACACACTGCGTTATAATGACGAGCACTCGAATCAATTGGCTACTATATCTTGCAACCATACATAAATACAATTGTTTATGTGAAAATGATATTCTATTCCTGGTTTTATTAATGGTTGAGGTTGATATATTGACCGACTGTTGTGATATTTTCAGTTTTTAAGTTACTTGTGCACTTTAAAACTTTGATTTGTTCTGCCCTGATTTGTTGAACATGAATAAATGTGATAAATTGTGACTCTTCAAATGATACATCCATTGTTGTATAGGCTAGCTGTTGCATATCTGTTTTTAAGCGGAAAGTTCTGTAGTCATCCCAGAAGCAAATTCCAGGACTAGTTTTGTAATAACGTTTATTTAACGCCACCGCCATGTCGAAGATGATTGTTCCTGTAAGATCATCTGCCGACTTAGGCTTCAATTGTCAGCCCTGCGCCGGCATACATCAGGGAGCTTTGTGTTCCAGTCTCATATGAATGTGTCAGCATTTGTGGTGCTTGGGTAGCCATGGAGATGTGCAGACTTCCAAACTTTGAGTTCATTCAGGAGAAATCTTTGAGGAAACTCAGGAAAGTTACTGGAAGGGAACCCTTTTTATGTGTTGGCTAAGGAGTTCTGGGTGCTTTCTTATTCTTTACTCCAGGGGTCTACCAATGATTTTGAGGCTTTTGAGAGCCAGTTTTTACAATGATGCTTAGGTATATACTGGCCACAGGCAATGTACGTAGCAGAAAGTCTGCACTGTTCAAATGTCTCTTCATGTATCAGTAATATAGCATGGAGACATGTTGGACCCATGCTTTCATACTGTTGATGCAGGCTTGTCGTGCCTTCTCATGCATTGAAACATCCTATTGGAACAATCTACCTAACACCTTACTAACTATTTGCAACAGACAGCTCAAGAAGCATTTTCAAGCCATCTTAAGACACATATTTTCAGATCTGTTAGATTGCTATGTTAAACGCCCTTATGAAGTTCTTACAAGGTGCTCTACAGATAGCCAGACAATCATAACATAAACTGCCTGTTAAGAAATACTGTGTAGCATCAAGGCAAATAAAGCTAAAGAAATCAAATTTTTGGGGCTGATACTGATTTAAACATTAATCGATTAATCTCCCAAATTTAACTTCAATTAATTTGGTACCTGTTGTGTAAAGCGTGAAAAACTATTTAAAATGTAGTCACGGAGTCAGTTACTACTTTCTTTCTCCAAAAAGCTACAATCATTCCACATGCTAAAGTTCAAATTGTCAAACTGAAAAATATTGTCAGTAGTCACTACTTTCCAGGTACAAAATACTTCAATCAAAATGTTTATTGTAAAATCTTAAATTGAACTGTTTAATGCAATGAAGACAGTTAATTTTGTTGTCATCTTAGACTTTTCCATTAGCATTTACCTTCAGTGCAGAATGATCGCTTAATTTTCCACTCAAATGTTTCACGTTATCGTTCGCCATATTGTTTACTCTGGAAAAGGGCCACTCGATATCATGAAATAAGTAAGAAATTAATCGAACAAACCGAAATTAATCAATTACAACTTTTAATGATTAATCGATTAATTAATCAATCAAATCTGCAGCCCAACAAATTTTATGATAAATACTAATCCTGTGTAATTATGACGTGCAGGTCTGTGCATAAATATCTAGGTCTGCATGCTTGCATCTGTGTACAAGCAGTGGCATAACGAAAGGTTTCAGCGCCCAGGGGCAACAGTTGATGACTGCGCCCCTTTTTATCCATCTAGTTTAACTTAAGGAAATCTTGCTTGCTTGCTTGTTTGAGCCACAGGCTAAAGTCAAATCTTGCGACGACTAATTCGATCACTTACAATCATTCAATCGTCATGAAACTTTGCAGATAGACTCGCCCTCGCAGACACTTCATTCTATAAAATTTCAGCTCCCCAAAAAGGCAAGCTTATAGAATCGGGGAATCAACTTTTCCGATACGCAGCGTTGCCATTGGCTAACAAAAACTGGCGCGCTGCCTGATTAAACGCAAATATGACGTAAAATGAACGCTGACTATTTTCAGAGTACACGTTATAGGATACTAGATGGATATAGTAAAAACTTTGTTTTTACGGGCTGTATTTTATTAATTTTCTTGTTGATTTTTAATCGTTTTGTCATAGTACTGTGTACCACTGAAAGCTAATTTTGCGCCCCTTTGTGCTGCACCCGGGGCAGTTGCTACTTTCTACAGGGCTGTTAACAATACATGAAAAAAGTATTGGCAATACCAATACTTCATAATAAAAGTATTGCAATACCAATACTATTTCTTAAAAGTATTGCAATAGCGATACCAATACTTTTCGATAAGTAAGTTTACGTTTAATCACGTGAAATAGATTCTTTCCATTCACACCAACGATCATAGATGGCAGAAAGAGGCTATTTTCGAAGAAAGAGGTAATTTTCGAAGCGTAAAGAATTATTTCTCACTATTTCTTGATCGCGACTTACTCAAGCGGATGAGAAAATATATAAATTATAGTGGAAAAAAGTATTGGTATTGAGTATCGCCGACAGGCTAAAAAATCATCGACGATACACATGCAATACCGACAAAATAAAACTATCGCGATACTTGCTGCGATACTGAAAAAACTATCGGCGATACCAAGTATTGCGATACTTTATCGCGATATTAACAGCCCTGGCCCCCTTGTTACGCCACTGTGTACAAGTAAGCAGTGTGTTCATATTTATATTTGAATCTAAACCTAACACATTTCTGACCCATTTTCAGTGTGTACATACCACATCATCTAGAATATATTATGCAAAATTACAAGCAATTTTTTGTCACACTTTTAATATACAAGTAAATGAAAATCTTGACATGCTGTATCAAATATTTTAACATCAGTAGCAGATTTACCTTTGACCGTGTTATGAAACAATGCATGTAACAATCAAAGTTACGTTACCTTGCATGAATTTTATACTGGATATTCAAATACAAGTTCAATTATTTTGGAACAAATTGTATATTACAGATTCAAGTACTAGTACTTTGCTCTTACCATAAAGTATAGTTATAATCAGTTCAACCTTAGTACATTGAACAGATGCATACTGGTAAATTTGAAAGTTACTATCCATACTGTACTTTAAATCAATGAAGTTGTCTGCCATTAAAAAGCACCCGTGTTAGTGTGCTGCAGCCAAGCAGTACCACCACAACAAAACTTAGCTGTAGAACTACTGCAACACTAAAACAAGTCTACAAGTTATCTAAAAGCATAAACTAGCCTAACATCTTAACAAAGCCTTTAGGTAACACAATATTTTAAATTTAATACAATATTTTACACCAGCCTAAAGGCAGGGTTGCAGGTTCGAATCTACCTCAAGCCGCCACGTAGGGACCCTGGGCAAGTCCTTCACTCGCAATTGCTCATGCGCTTCGGCGTGAAACTCCGATTCAGTGTCCCGCCGGGAGCGCCTCTGAGTAGAAATCTTGAAGGGCGCTAATAAATATCTGAAATGAATGAAATGAAATATACAACATCAGTAAAAAATTAATGTGTAACACCAGTTTTACAGTAACCCACAGTGTTAAGTTTTTGGAATGGACAAGTGGAAATGCTCGAACATTCAATAACCTCGAGATAACGGCATACAGATTTAAAAACATGGTAACCAATGAAATGGTCAACTTCCAAGATATAAACACTTTAACTGTTCAAACAATGAATATTTGTACTCAGCTTGTCTTTTATAAATTAAATTCTAAAAGCTAGATGCTCAATATATTAAAATTAGCAACTTATAAGCAGTAAGTTTGCATATCTCTGCATCCAAGATCACCAAGTTAGGAGTTTGCCTCATGGCTCTTCTATACAACAGTATCACAAAAGTGCCATACACATTACAGCAGACTGGTACACTGTAAAAGGGTTCATCATTAAATAAAATTGACAAAAAAGCAAGATACATGTATCTCCTAGTACATGCCACTAAGTATATTCTCTTTACACACAGTTCAGCACAGTAAATTCCAGATTCCAAGCTCAGACAACCAGCGAATCTGTAAACAACTTCTGCCTGTGCTACCAACTTTGGTCTATATAAAACCGCTGTGTTACTAATATCATCAATTAATGTAAAACCAGTCGGCAATCATACTCCATCAAAACATTGCAGTTAAAATCCAAAGTTTCAAGGTGAAAGATCAATAACGTTACAGAACTGCAACAGTAGACAAAGCACAAAGCAAATTCCATCCACAAGGGTTTGATGATTACATATAAAATTACATTTGTGAGTTAGGCAAACTGCATCCCAACAGATTCTAACTCAACACATATATATGCATTGCATATAAATATCATGTTTACATCTCATTTAACACTTCAACGACGAGTGTACTATCAGAAACTGGGAAACCAATGCAGCTTGTCGTTAAGTGTAAACCCATATATGAATGCCTATTCAAAATACTTCCCATGAACTGTTAACCAAAACCTACATGCAGAGCAAAACTACAAGGTCATAAGTAGTAAGTACAGGTAATTGTTTGCACTACTAATGTACTTGCAATCTTGTTTATGAATATCATGTTACCGGTAAGAACATAAACACGTTAGACAAATCAAAGGATAACAGACATAGTGGTGGCAATAAGACACAGCAAACTACTGCACTGTTCAACTTAACCCTAAAAGTTTGGTTGTGATTAGATAACTAAACTACCGGTATTGCCATGTCATTTGTGGCCTAACGTAGGAAGTCAAGAGGCATTACCAGTGCTATGTGCCACATGATCTACATACAGCAAATTCACGGAATACGTCACAGAATATAAATTCCAAGCTTCACAACAAATATCGATTCTAGAACCAGTTTAACAGTAACAGTCACCTTGCTTGGAATGGACAAATCTATTTCAAAGTTTATTTGCATACCAACTGAAAAGATCGTCTCATTTTCTTTGTGAAAAGCAATAAAAGAACTATTTATGCTACTACATACAAAACCAAAATTATATTAATACAATACTTAACTTTCGTTAACAAAATAATGTGACAACTAGTAATGTAACAGTCTATGAGAAAACCATGCTGAAACACTATCCAGAAACTCTGACCAGCAACTTGAAACATAAACCTGCCATAGAGAACCATCCAGAATGAGCCAAACACTCCGTGCTGTCATGTCACACAGAGCAATATGCTTTGAAGCATATGTATACACACACGTAAAGCACTGGGCTAAAATTCTCTATTTAATAAATCACATTAGTTTCACAATGAATACCTTGTTCACTGGGGTCTATGAGGAGGTCAAAATGAGCGGGATATATTGCAAACTTTTGTAAGAACATCACAGTTACACTCAACAATTATTTTGTTAATCAACAATTATCAGGTGCTTGTTACGTATAGCACAAGCACATATCACTCATAAAACAATCAGTTTCCTTGCACACTAAAATGAGCCAGACTCTAACTTAAAACACACATGACATGGACACACGTCCATGCCCACAGGTGTCAGACTTTTGAGACAAACGCTGTAATGCTACACATTACTCAGAATTGAACCTTTTTAAGTCAACAGCATAAGAGATGAGATCGTTAATGCAGTTGCTTGGCTTCGGCCTTTGTTTCTTTCGTCTTGTTTGCTTCTCCTCCATTCATCTTTTCGTCCAGTTGCTTCAGAATGTTCTCAAAGCGGTCCATGCCCATGTAGTCGATTTGTCCCTTCTCCCAGTCGTATTGCCGTTTTGGATCAGCCATAACTGAATCCTCTATTGATTTCGCTTCTGAAGTATGCACGCTCTCGGACACGTTAGTGGCAACACTGTCATCTGGTTTAACAGCAGTTCTATCATGGACCTGCACAAAACATGTACATAAGAAGAGTAAAGTATAGCCTCTGTTTCAAATTGTTTCAAGGCGTTCTCGTAAATGCGCAAGTACCTTGTCTGATCAAGTATGCTCAACAGTAGTCAATCTGTACAGATCATGAAATGCATAGTGAACTTTCTAAACATCGATTTTGTCCAAGTGGTCATCCATAAGAGATGTCCAGACAAATACCCACTTTGGATTCCTCCACCATCCACACTTCATATTACTCTGAATACTCTCCCCTCTCCATTGTGGACATCTGCAAAAGTGATGGAGGACAGAACAGATGTCTGCAACGGGGATAAGGAGCTACCCTGTTGATCTTGCATGGCTAACTGTGCTACTGATACTGATGCATCCAGCAGAGGAACTCTAGATCCAAAGCAGTAGAGATTGTCTGCTGTCAGACTGAATTTGAGCACTTAACCCTTTAACGACGAGAGTGTACTAAAATGTATGGGAAACCATAGGCAGCTCGTCGTTAAAGGGTTAAAGCACAAGCTGTACTGAAATAACAGTATGCAGCCAAGTTAGGCTGACTTACACTGGACATACCCCCCCCCCATGTCCACATTTGGGTGACCCACCTGTCACCTTTCTGCAAATGTCCCTAATGAACAACCCTTGCTCACTGGAGGCATACTCAATACAACCTGGTTAATACATGACAACATAAAAACAATGTCTGATTGGCTGAACAGTCCCAAAGACATGTACCTGAAGTACTAGTAAACATAAACATCAACAACCCATAAGACATTGTTAATGCACTCTGGTCATCACACTCCCACAGCTGATAACTGTCCAACAAGTGCTAATATAGCCTCTGTGATGGATTAATAACCAATTAACCATGCCTGGATTCCTCTGTATTGTCTTTTAACCTAAAGTACACATTTAGCCCAGTACAAATTCTGACTAATGTACCACCTACAACTGGCAAATCATGGTTGTGATTCTGCAGTGCTCATTTAGACCCACCAGCTACCCACTAAGAAAATGATTGCATCACTCTACAAGCTGCTTAACACTTTAACGATGAGCTGCATTGGTTACCCAGTCGCTTTTAGTACACTCTCATAGTTAATGTGATAATATAATATAACTTATGTCAATAATGCAACAATCAATTATCAACACGTTTATCCGTGCTTTATAGTATCTTTACTCAAAGTGTCTAGGTCTTCTACAACCTGATTTTAGGGATGTTAAACGATAATCGGATATCCGATTATCGGTTTCGAAAACGATTATCGGTTTTCATTATTGACAAAATTATTATGGAATTCTCCCTCTTATATATAAAACGGAAACTTCCACAGCCAACGAGGTAATAGTAGAACCCCACAGCGACGTATTATTGCCTCTTATATATATATATAAAGGGAGGTTTCTACAGCCAACAAGGTAATAGTAGAACCCCCACAGTGACGTATTATTGCCTCTTATATATAAAGCGGAGTCTTCACGTTACGGTAAGCAGTGATTATCGGTTTTCAGTAACTTACATTATATGATAATATATCAAATTTTCTATGAAGGCCATTAAAAACCGATAATCGGTTTAAAATCGGAATTCTAAAACCGATAATCGGTTTGCCAAAAAAACCGATATTAACAACCCTACCTGATTTGCTAACTCATCGAGAGATAAACCTTCAAAGCTACACTATGTCTATGCACAGTGCAGATATGACAGCACTGGCACTCTGGCAGGCATTAAGCAACCATGCATTAAGCTCACAGGTAAAACCAAAGGTAAACAAAGGTGCACTATAGAAACCTAGAGCATAAAGATATATCTTAGCAAACTATACAAGCTTACAGCATGAAGCTAATTTTATGCATACAAACCGTTTCTTTAGCCTGTAAGAGAGGCTCTAGTTTCTCGCTGTAGACCTTCCACCAAGTCCTGATAAACTGACCTCCTTGGCCTGCATCTCCTGATGGTTCGTCAGTCCCTGGAGAAAGGACATTTTCTCGATTCATGTGCCATGGCTTTTGAGAACCGACGAAATGAACAACTTTGACGTCTTTGCCAAATCTCATCAACAAAAGACAAAACAGAAAATTATCTAACACAAACAACATCTGCCATTAATCTTCAGATACTATTTATTTCCTGCAACATTGCTGAACCCAGACGATATCTGTACGTCTGAAATTCAACAATTCACCAGAACTGCTCGAGTTCTGCAACTGAACTTGAATTAATCAATAATGCGACAAGTTGCCTTGTCGCATGACATCTTGCATGCAATTCAAACTGAGTTTTGCATTAGCCATGGATGTTAAAGAATGATATACTGCTTTTTTTACTAAATTCAATCACTTGTACCATGGTATCAGTCAATTCAGCAACCAACAGTCGACGTCACCTAGACATTCAATTGTATATATCTAAATATTATAAGTAACCAATCACTGAGATAAACCCAGAGAACATACTATACAGAGTGCTGAGTAACAGTTGCCCCCGCCCAAAGTGGCCCACAGTCCTTGAAGCATTGTGGGTATTATAGGAAAAACTTAAGTAAGCACGTACTGCATACCAATGTTATGATCTAGGGTCACATTGAAAAAACTGATATTTACACAATATATTGCCTTCTAAACAGTTCTTAAATGCAATCAAGTGGCCACTTCTTGCCTGTAAAAACGAAATGTTGCTGTCTTTAAGAAACTAGATTTTAATATTGCAGGCTTAATTAGAATTTAAAAAATTGAGTTTTAAGTGCAAAATAATATCTCTAAAGGAGAGGATGATTATGCAATGAAATCTACAGCCAGCAGTTGCAGTAAACATGTAGCAGACCTATATTAATGTCATTTTTCATTCTGAAATTTATATTAGAGATAGAGGCTGGCATATAACAAGGTCCTGACCAAAATCAGTTTTATCCAAGCCATTATTAGATGACATTTTTACATCTCCACTTAAAAGAGACCTACTCCTTGCCCCTTCTGACCTATGCCCTCCCTGCCTTTACTTTATCAACTTGTATTGCATGGTTTAGAGCTGCAAATGCTTACTGCTTTAGTGCTGGCAGATAGCTGTAGAATGTCTGTGTTACAACATTATAGATGAATGGTAAATGCTTCCCAATGTCTTTCGTCGCCCAGTCACTGAAGTAGGAATTGAGTAGGCCTTGGTCACCACCTATGACAGAAACAAAACATGACAGATCATAGCATTAATCTTTACCCAAAGCTATTGAAAACAGTTTTTTCCAAAATTTGAATTGGAAATAGCCATCATAAGAGCATTGTTGGCAATTGATAACCTATCAGAGATGAAAAGCAGTGATAAATACAGAATTCAAATTATTGTCGCAACCATACTGTCTGTTTTCATGCGGTAGCCTTGGAATAGATGTTCCATAAGATTTCTGTGATAAACTGAGAGAAATTTATAAAAGTGAACTTGTCTGCACGATATAAAATCCAAACGCTAATATTCCTAGTTGGGGAAGCCTGAAAGAACACAAATGCATTAGAAGTTGAGGCAAAAAGTACCATCAAAACTGCCCTGTCTGTTCATACACTGAAGCAGAGCATTGTATGTCTCATCTGATGGACGGAAGACAAAGACTCCAGAGTTGAAACAGTCTGGCCATCCGGCATCAGGTGCAGCCGAAAACTCCTCTCGCTCAAATAACTCATCAATATTCTGCAGGACCTTAAATAAACAAAACAAGCAAGTCCATTAAAACATTGAAAAGAATGACCACTATGCAAATACAACACACGTTGTTGTCTGAAATTACAAACATGGCCTACTGTCCTCCATGGACTACACGGTTATTATATTTTTATTTTTACTCTGTTATAATGCACTTACTACATAAGCAAGGTCAGTAAATCTGAATCTGAGGTGCAAAACAATTTGTCTAGAGACTTCATACAGAGTATGACTATTCAGCAGGTGCAAATCCACAACTGCTGGACTTAGGACACTACTGAACACACAATGCAACACTAAACCACAATGCCTCATACTGATTGTTATGGACTGTACATTACCATGGACTCTGGATACATATAATCTATGTGGTGATGTCAGACCTCCTCTGGACTAGAGATCGGCCATTTTGGTATCAGGCAATCGGACATGAACCCTGATAGCAGTGACACTCTAAGTTGAACTTATAGAATATATTACTAGTTGATAAATAATAAATGTGTTAACTTACAAGCCACAAGAACATTACAGTGGTTTAGTATCACAGTTTTACAAAAGCACTACACAAAAGTTAATTTGCTTAACACTTTATTGACAAGCTGCATTGTTTTCCCAGTCACTTTTAGTATAAACTCATCGTTAAAGTGTTAACTAGTGCAATTAATGAAATCACTCAAGTATGACTGACCAATGTGTCTGCATCCAGAAACACACATTTCGTGAACTGTGTCAATCTCCAGCAGTTGATTTTCGTTAGCGTAACTCCGAGTTCAGGCCGTGACAACAATTCAAGATTAGTTGCGTCATGGCTGTCCAGAATGTCAACCACTTTGATCACATCAAACACACTGCTTAGTTGTTCACTGAGAAAGAAAAGACATCATTTGGTCCACTAAAAATTAAGGGAGACAAATTCATAAAATCATGCTACCAAAGTACTCACTAAAATGTTTCTAGAATCCTACATGAAATACTAAATTAAATGCCTGGAACAAAGGCATCACACATCTACCGCATTATCTCGGGTATAATGCACACTTTTTCCAAAATATTTCTGCTCAAAGTCTTGGCATGCACTGTACTTACGAAAAAGTACTTAGATGTCTTAGGCAAACACCGATCACACAGGAAGATTGCCAATGCACTAATCGAAGGCAACAGAAGAAGTTCACATTGGCTAAATTACCTTATATTTTATTGGTTTAATTTATTTAACTTGCATTTATCACATTAATTTTAAAACATAACCTTTTACAATATTTGTATAATTTTAATTTAGAGTGCATAGTTATGTTTGAAAAATACAAGGCAGATCACCATTTTACCAATTGTTTATTTTATTCCATTGATATAACTGTCTACTAGAGCAGTCAAGCTGCAAATATGTATGACAATACACCTTTCAACAGCTGTTTTTTACCTCCCAAATGTATGTATACTGTATGTATCATGATACATGAGAACTCATTAAGAAGGCACAACAAGACCGAGTTGAAGTGACGGAGGACGGCACAAAATGATTTCACAGGACTGAGGACATAGTTCAGCTTCTGGACATTTAGTGCTTCTTATTGTCTCTGAACCTGAACTAAGTTTTAACTTTAAACTTTAAACAATAAGCATATGGAACAAATGATACTCGGTTTGTACCGGGATCCAGCAGAGTACATCCAAATACTTGGATTCGGTACTCGGCAGAAAATGTCTACTAGGTTTCAATAGCTATAGCCTGAATAATTATTTTGGGCCATTGTAGTTTGCGCAACTCACTCTTAGTGATTTATACCAAGAAATGAGTAACAACAATTCAGTCAATGGGAAAGCGTTCTAGAAGTAGCTTGCTACCAACAACGCTATATAAATCGTCGTAATTACAATTACAATAAACCAGGTCCTCACCAGTGAAACTAAGACAGTTTGTGGCATGTAAGATCAGATTCTACAAATATCCCATCCCATAAATAAAAGTGTAATGTTTGCATATTGCTTGAACCCTTTTGGAAAATGACTTGGTCAAGTCAAAGATTGTAGGCCTCCCAAACTGTTACCCTATCTAGAGTGATCAACAAGCAATCCATTCAGCTGCTATCAAGAAACAGTGAACCACTTAGAGTCATTATAAGTTTATCTCAACAGTACAGAGCTTTGTGGGAAACCACAATACACAACAGTGAGCACAGGTCTTAAATGTATTCCTTGAACAGCTGTTTCATCTCAGAAAATCTTTATGACTTCTATTAACAAGTAATTAGAGGAGCCTTACTTCATGGCAGAAGATACGAAAGATGTTGTAAGCACAACAAGCTGGCGAGTCGTCTGTACAGCTTTCAGTGAATTGCCGAGAACAATGGCACCGATCGCATACTCATCATTTGTGGCCATAGTAACAAAAGCCTCCATCCTTGCTGGTAAACATCAACAAATTTTTAAGCAATTCCCTTCTTAATTTACAGCCATCAGTAAATGGCATTAGTTTAAGGCAGGGGTGGCCAACCCGCGGCTCGCGGGCCAAATGCGGCCCGCGGGGCTGCTGATTGGCGGCCCGCACGGCCCTTTCTAAATAATTTTGTTGTCTCATTTTGCACCTACTTACTTGTCCGACTACTACATTACTGCATAATAATGATGTCTAAAGCACTAAAAGACTTTAGTGTTGTAGTTCTAGTGACCTAATGTAGTCTTATCTGTTTTTATACGTATTGTAAAATATGAAATAAACATCTGTATTTCTTTCGAGGCTGTGAAGACAAACATTTTGCGGCCCGCCGCGTGCTTACCAACAATCACAGTGGCCCGTAGGCCAAAAAAGGTTGGCCACCCCTGGTTTAAGGTTACATAATTTCAAATCTGATGGTAGGCTTTCATTCTGAGTCTTTTCACACACCCTTCTTACTATCGACCACACTCAACCTGGAAACCCTGGACTGTTGTCTTGAATATTATTAGTGGCATTATAGAAGTTTCCACATTAGATTAGAAGCAGTTTATCTTGCAATCCATTCAGCTCTCCTTGCTTGAACCCTATTGGAAAATGACTTGGTCAAGTCAAAGACTTCACTCTCCTTGGGCAGACTCTTTACGACCTACTCATTTTTGCGCACATGAATGCAGGGCTTTTCAAAAGAATTTTTAGAACTCCACAACTCCTCTCTTTTTCAAAAAGCCATGGTAAATTATTCCCAATGGGATGACAATGACCTTATTTTAGCTATTTTTAACTGCACAAAAATGCTTTTACAGCCGCACAAATTCATTTAGAACTGCACTTTTTGTGTAGAACTTAGAGATGTAAAAAAACATGTTTTTTTGGCGTTGAAATATTGCAATGAAATATTTCAGTTTTATTTGAAATATTTCAGTTTTCTTTGAAACATTTGAAATTATTTTTTTCTTTACATTTTACAACTAATTACAACCATAATAACAGTTTATTTATTTCTCTCATATTACATATTATATGCATTATTGTGTTAGTGATGACCATCCTCGAGATACTCAATTTATTTCTAATTACCTGTTTTTAAGAATGACTTTTATGAGAGTTACATTATATGTTGAAAAACATATTTTATTCACCAAATGTCACAAATTACAGTTTGATCTAATAAAGTAGATGTTATTGTTCATTGTTATGCTTAACATTTATTATTAATCACTTGTTTTGTCATAAATGAAATAAATGTGATTTTAGCTAAATTCTGCTAGCCTAGGACACAGTCAATCGTATAGAATTCGAAACACTTTAGTGACTTTACAAGACAAATTATAAATCACAAATACTATGTCAACTAGACTCAATAATAATCCGGCAAACAAAATTTTACAAAACGTTCTAAGAATAGAACTTAAAACACAAACATAAATAGTACTATCAGTCAGACAGAGTAAACCATCATTAATAGTAATTATACTGCTAAAATCTGTCAGTTACAAGATTTCCTCATTGTTATTCATCATCGTCCATGTAGAGATGTAAAAAACATGTTTTTTTTGGCGTTGAAATATTTCAAAAAAAACTTTCAGAAATGAAATATTTCAAATGAAATATTTCACGCTCACATCACTAGTAGAAGTGCACGCTAAAAAAAAGCCCTGCATGAATGGATCACGTTTCTGTTATAGACACCAACCCAGATCCTTCTGAAATAAAAGACTGTAGCAGACACCGTAAAGCGATTGCATTCGTAATCGTAACCGTAAACAGAAACGTAAAAGAAATCCGCAGCCTAAATGATGCAGCCATCCCCGAAGATAACGTTTCTTTAGATTTAAGTGCGTGTTATAAACAAGTGAACACGAAAACGATTTAAATATTCACCTTCACTTTGGCAAACAGACATTTTTCGTGGCCTTGTATTAGGATCTGAAACTCTCTGAGATTCCACCACAGATGATGACGTTTCCGGAAAAGAAAACTATGGAGCGTCACCGTGTGGCTGAATAAAATCTAATACAAAAAAGGTCGTGGATAGAGTCACGCCCGACGTGAGCCGATACCTGGGACTAGGATCACGCCCGCCTCGCAATTGGTCATTGCATGTCACATGATTTTGTGTACCTGAAACGAACCGACCGATAAACATTGCCGTTTGCGGTGGAAGTTTGTTCACCGTTATTATTATTATTATTATTAGACTGTTATTTATAGCGCGCCTAAACAAAATTGGAATCTTGCACAAAAGCGCGTAACAGAAAAATCAATCATAGTAAATCTTAAACAGATGTGTTTTAAGGTTAGTTTTGAAAATCGATAAAGTTGAGGATTTGCGGATAAAGACAGGGAGTTTGTTCCATTCAGCCGGGCCGGCTAGCGCAAATGCCCTGTTACCAAGTTTTTTGAGTGATCGTGTCACAACAAAATCACCTTGAGACGATGAACGTAGCCCTCGAGCGCGATCGTCTGGATAGGAGAGAGGAACAGGGTGTAACAAGTGAAGAAAGGTATGCAGGAGAACAGTTTGTGTAGATTCTGTACATTAGAAGACAAATTTTGAAATTGATGCGAGCTTGTATGGGAAGCCAGTGTAGTTCACGGAGGGTCGGTGTGACGTGATCCCGAGGATTTTGGTTCTTGATAAGCTTAGCACCGTGTTTTCTAAACACGAAACTAACCCTAACCCTGACCCTAACCGACCCTCACGACGCCTAATCTGACCCTAAACGACCCTGACGACGCCTAATTTTACCCTAAACGACCCCACGAATCCTAACCTGGCCCTAACCGACCCTCAAGTTGTCCGCCATATCAAAATTCCACGGGAAGACAACAAGTTCACGTGACAGGCTTTAGCCAATAACGCGACGGACGTGACTGTAGTACTGGGGATCCGATAACGCCCGGGGCGTGAACGGATCCACTACGTACAAAAAAGTAGTTGATCCGTTCACGCATCGGACGTTTAGCGGAGCCCAGGCACTATACATTCCCGCCCGTCATGCTGTTGGCTAAAGTATGTCACGTGAACTTGCTGACTTCTCTTGGGATTTTGAAATGACGGATATCTTGAGAGCAGATTTCGGTCAGGTGCTCGATCGTGAGGGTCGGTTAGGACCTTTGTGTCGTCATTAGAAAACAGCGCCAGAGGGTAGGGGGGTTGCTTAGCCCCTAACTGCGGCTCAGCCCCACAAAAGTGGGAAATCACTGCAAGTCACAGGGAGGAGGGGACAAAAGGGAAGGGCTTGGAGCTTTAGCCCCCCTCACCTGAAATCATGGTGCCGCCACTGGACTTTATTATAGGCCTACAAAATCTCAGGAACGTCGTGCTATAGATTTCTAGGCCTTGAGACAGCTGTATTTTCCAGTCTGGTCAAAATATGGTCGACGTACGTCACGGGGGCCGTGGCGGGGGCCGTAGCGCATTGGATAACATCTGGCACAGAGACCGAGATCGAGGTACCGAGTTCGAGCCCCCGTTGGGCGGATGTGCTTTGTAGGCTGCTATTAGCGCCGTTGTATTGCAAGCTGTCGAGATCTGTTCTGTTAGTAGTTAAGATTTCAATATTATTGCATAAGGGGCCGTCCATAAATGACGTCACGCTATTTTGGCCGATTTTTGACCCCCCCCCCCATGTCACACTTCGTCACAAAAGTCACACCCCCTGAAAAATGACGTCACAAAGCTCTGACCCCTAAAACCAAATTTCCACTTGATAATAAAACATGTTTCAAATCCCATTTATTGTCATTGTAATAAGTATTTAAAAATCTGATGGTGAAAATATTTAAATAATTAGAAAATTATTAATAATGGTGCCCGTATACATTAAAATAATCCAAAAAATATGAAAATTTTAATACTCAAAATTAGTGCTGTTATTTTAAACTTAAAATGTTGTTTATTGTTAAATTTAATTACACAGACCTGATGTGACGTCACACTTCGCTGACCCCTCCCCATGTCACACATCGTCACAAATTTCCGACCCCCCTCCCCCCTAGGTGCGTGACGTCATTTATGGACGGCCCCTAACATGTAAATGTACAGCGCAGTGCGTTTGTCAGGCGCTTATTAAAGAAAAGATATTATTATTATTATTATTATTATTATTGTCGCGGAACTCGCCTCTCACCCGGTCGGGCAATTCGCACGCTTCTTCGTGTTGCGAAGACGGCGGTGTTCTGCGCAGGAGGACTACAGTCTCGCGTGTCGCTCGAAAGAGCGCAAGTCCGGCGTCTGGAGTATTGCAGACGACTTATGGCAATCGCCGCTGACGACGCGCTCCAATCAACCAAGACAAGTCAAAGTCACTAGGTTTTGAACCCGTATATTCTGCCAAATCGTCAGCCCACTCTACCACTGTCACACAGACACGCAACGGTAGACAGGAATCGTCAGGCCAGTCAGATGCATCGAAATCGTTCCAAATCAGAGCAAGCTCTATCGTCAATGCATCGTCGCTTACATACAAAAGCGTCCTCTATATATAGTACAATATGTGGGGGGGTGTACAAATCCAGAAGGCACCGTGCAAGGCCTGAAAGGGGAAGGGAGAGGGTGAGCAAGAGCCGGCGGGCAAAGTGAGCAAGGCCCGACGGGCAAAGTGAGCAAGAGCCGGCGGGCAAAGTGAGCAAGGCCCGCGGGCAAAGTGAGCAAGAGCCGGCGGGCAAAATGAGCAAGGCCCGACGGGCAAAGTGAGCAAGAGCCAAGCAGGACGCACACATACAGACACAGTGACAAGGCAACGGACATACACATAGGCACAGTGTCAAAGCATCGGACATACACATAGGCACAGTGTGTCAAAGCATGCCAGTCCCACTTCCGAGGAGGGCAACCCCAAAAACCGTAACACCCTCCCCCCAGTACTAATGGGAACGTCCCCTGTTCCCGCAACAGGAAAAATTACAAGTGCTCAAAATAACCCTCAACCAAACCCTAAAACAAACACGGCCAACGGCCCTCGTCCCCAAAGTCCGAGGCTGATTTCAGCCAACACGCAAAGGCTAAAAGAACATAAAGTCTCTAAACCTAGAGTTCATGCCGAGTGGCCAAAGGCCCGAAAAGTCTCAAAATCTAAAGTTCACTACGTGGCCAAAGGCCCGAAAAGTACCTGCAAATTAAATACGCAAATCGAGCGGCCCGTGGCCCGAGGAGTCTCTGTCTCCACAGTCCACATGGCCCGGAAAATCGCACAATTTATGCAATGGCCAACGGCCCAGAAAATCACAAATGAATCTACAACTAAATTCACGCCGAGTTCCGGCAATTATCACACACAACAAAACAACAATAAGTCTCTACAAGAAAATCAAAGTCTGTTCAGAGCATCGTTCAGAGTTCCAAAGAATCTAGCGGAAACGGGCGGGTAAGCGCACCGTCCGCTTCGGTCTCCCATTGTCCACAGGCGGCATGGCGTCGAAGAAAGTGTCTTCAGCAGCGAGGTCGCCACTCGCGTCGTCCAGTCCTTCGTCGAAGCAGAGGCGAAGTTTATCGACATGTGCGATAAACGGGCGGGCGTGTGCAGACTTGCGAAGCCGGTAATGGACGAGTCCACAGCGTTCCATCAAACGGTCTCTCGTCATCGAGACAGCATGGACACGGGGAAGAACCTCCACCCAACCACCCTTGATGGCTGCTAATACTTCCCCCGACAAGGCACCCATGGCCTGGGGACAGCACCCAATTAAGCCATTCCCACTAAGGCGGTAGTTAAATGTTCTTAGCTGGTCAATCCCCACTGGCCTACAAAATTCCCGAAAGAGGTTCCCCACTAAAATCAAAACCCGATCGGCCAGAACTTGTGGCGATGCCCCATGCCTCACAACTACCTGTCCCACACGAGCCCACGACATCAAGGGAGCCTCACATTTGTCCCTTGGAATGGCTAACACAACCTCAGTAACACTGCCCATAATCATCACAAAGATCATTAACAGTAGTCCCACCGCAAACACTCTAGTCAATTGCTTGCTCACAGCTGGCTCTATGATTCCATCGGCTAACATGCCGTCCAACTGGGTGTCAACAACAATTCTATGCGGCAGCGGCTGGCGTCTCAAAGGCTGGCGCACTGGACGCGCATCTCCGGTCTCTATCTTATGCGTACAAACTGAAGTCCTTCCCAAGTCGCGATCAGTGACAGAGAAAACATCACTGTACTCATCCAGCAATCCACTCAGTCGTTCCCTAATCTCAGGCGACACATCGTCGGGCAGATCGGCCAACAACATCTCACTAGGCGAAACAGCATCTTTCGGCCCTGCATTCTCATCTTTTCCCTTGCTAGACTCAACCTCTACCGGGTGTAAACCTCCTAGCATCTGGTCCTTAGTCAAGCGCACTTCGTTCTCACTCAAATTCACTATTCTAACGCGGTTGTCCGCGTGATCATCGACCACTACACGGGCAAGATGCACACCAGGCTGAATCTCTTGAGCCTCAGTCATCCAAGCAGGCGCTATAGTAGTCAGATCCCCATACAAAGTTTTTACCGGGACATCGCTCTGGCACCTAGGGGACACTATAACCTCCTCGGCAACGATCACGCGCCGGCACCACATTGACCCATTACCTCTCACCAGGGAGATACGTTTACGGTCAATAAATAAAGCCCCAGTCCCAAAACTTAAGCGACAGCGATGCTCCCTTAACCAGTCCATCCCAAGCATGGGCTCAGCAATTTGGTCTGACACTAAAAATGAAGTATGGATCTGAAAACCACCCGCTAACTTAATGGGCACCTGGACCTCCCCAAGAACGCGTATTGAAGTCCCATTAGCAGCCATCAAAAAGCGATTGCAAGAGCGAAGTTCTAACCCATCGACAGTAGATGAAGGCACCAGGCTGACCTCCGATCCAGTGTCGACCAGGCACAGCTGCGATCGTCCGTGAATCGTCCCTCGAATGTAGATAGCGTTCTTGCTTGCTCGGTCCGGCAGACTCGGACGTGTCGTGTTGTTTCTGGCCACCGGGTCCGGTGGCATCGTAGCTCGTTCATCGTCGGGCGGTGCGTCGTCGTTCGGTCGGTTTCTGTAGCGGCGTGCTTGACGGCAGTTACGCGAGATGTGACCGGCTCGTCCGCAGTTGTAGCAAGTCACGGATCGTCGCGTGTTCTCCAATGGCGTCGTAGGTTGTTCATCGGGGCGAGCGTCTCGACCCGGTCCATCGTTCATCGAATTTCCTCGGCGGATCTCGCGGAGTTGACGGTCGATTCGTTGCTCAATCTCTCGCTGGAATCGTCGCTGCTCCTCCATCTGCGTAGCCAGAAACCGGTCCAGCTGCGTTTGCAACTGGGGGTTCACGTCGGTTTCCTGGGCTCCACGAACTCTGTTCGGCTGTCTTCTCCGGTCGTCGGAGTCGGTCGCTCGCTGGTAGGCTTCCAAGCGAAGCGCCGTCCGGTAGGCTTCATCAAGAGTCTTCGGCTCTCGCTCGCGTACTTTGAGCGAAAGTTCTCGGTCTCTCATCGCTTCCAAGAAGGAGTCCTTCGCGATGATCTGCGTCGTCTCGTTGGAAGGCACCGGGTAGGCTAGGACAACCAGCCGTCGAATCTCATGCAGCAGATCACTCAGGTTTTCTTCCGGTCGTTGGCGTCGGTAGTACAGCTGAGCACGGAAAGTTTCTGCTTGGCCCTCCGTCCCGTATCTTTGGCGAAGGCGTTCGACCAATTCTTCATAGCTCACGCTCGGTTGAGCGCCGAAGTCCCAAAGGAGCTGCGTCGCGGCCTTCTCCAGCGAACATCGTAGGTAGTCGACTCGGTCTGCGGCGGTCCACTGGTTATGCCTCGCGCAGACCTCGAACTGCACTAGGAACGACTCCAACGAGCCCGTCCCATCGAACTTGCCTGGTTTCATCGGCGTCGGCCGATTACGCAGCAAACCACCGACATCTTCCAGTAGATTCGTCGTCGAATTCATCGGTTGGCCCGTCTTTTCAGTCTCTTCGGTCTTTACGCGGCCATCCGATTTCAATTTCATCTTTTCTGTCGCCGATTCGCCCGTCTTTCCTCGGAAGCTCGATCTCTCCGGTTTCACGGTCATCTCTTCTTCCCTGTCTTCGCGGAAGCTCGGTCTCAAATTCATCTTTTCGTCTCTCGGTTCGCCCATCTTTTCTCGGAGGCTCGATCTCACCGGCTCTGGGTCGTCGAAGTTGATCTCGGACAGCAAGCGGATTCGGTCCGACGGCATCTCCATCGTTGCTCTCCTCGCGGCTGGCGTCGACGTCTCGGCAGGCGTTCGGACTTGACTCGGCGTCGGGAAGGAGAGATCTTCCAGGAAACGGCTGCTGTCCGGTTTCGTCCCGATCGCGGCCATCCGTCTCGCAGCTGGCGTAGAAATATCGGCAGGCGTTCGGACTTGACTCGGCATCCGGAAGGCAATCTCACCGTCGTCGTAGTCGTCGTCTTCTTCACGGAGCATCATCGGTTGATTCTAGCGTCGTCGGCTGGCGGAAGACTCGAACTCCACTTCTTCTGGTACCAGTGTCGCGGAACTCGCCTCTCACCCGGTCGGGCAATTCGCACGCTTCTTCGTGTTGCGAAGACGGCGGTGTTCTGCGCAGGAGGACTACAGTCTCGCGTGTCGCTCGAAAGAGCGCAAGTCCGGCGTCTGGAGTATTGCAGACGACTTATGGCAATCGCCGCTGACGACGCGCTCCAATCAACCAAGACAAGTCAAAGTCACTAGGTTTTGAACCCGTATATTCTGCCAAATCGTCAGCCCACTCTACCACTGTCACACAGACACGCAACGGTAGACAGGAATCGTCAGGCCAGTCAGATGCATCGAAATCGTTCCAAATCAGAGCAAGCTCTATCGTCAATGCATCGTCGCTTACATACAAAAGCGTCCTCTATATATATATACAATATGTGGGGGGTGTACAAATCCAGAAGGCACCGTGCAAGGCCTGAAAGGGGAAGGGAGACGGTGAGCAAGAGCCGGCGGGCAAAGTGAGCAAGGCCCGACGGGCAAAGTGAGCAAGAGCCGGCGGGGCAAAGTGAGCAAGAGCCGGCGGGCAAAATGAGCAAGGCCCGGCGGGCAAAGTGAGCAAGAGCCGGCGGGCAAAATGAGCAAGGCCCGAAGGGCAAAGTGAGCAAGAGCCAAGCAGGACGCACACATACAGACACAGTGACAAGGCAACGGACATACACATAGGCACAGTGTCAAAGCATCGGACATACACATAGGCACAGTGTCAAAGCATGCCAGTCCCACTTCCGAGGAGGGCAACCCCAAAAACCGTAACAATATTATATACATTATTATTATACTTAAACATGGGTTCTTACCGCACCATGGGGCTATTGTTCCACCATTGCTCGAGGAACCGAAATTTTGCGGAATTTCAGAGGGAAGAGCATTCTGTAGACACCTAATATTTTTAGCATGCTCTGAATGAATGAATTAGTCAATTCATTACTTAGTTAATAGAGGACGCATGATTGAACTCATATTCCTTACAAATATCTATAGCCTACAACAAGGATCGGTTGGGACCGGAACGCACCGGGACGGCGTTCCGGTTCTTCTTTGGGACGAACATTTTCGTTACATTATTTTCAACCACATGGCGCCCGAACCTGGCGTTCCGGTTCCTCTTTGTTAACTGGCTTACGTGTGTAATAATAAATCATGCAGTTGAGAACTAAGTCTTGAAATTTTATACCACGACTTCTGTACAAGAACATATATTGACAATATTGAATAACACCTGGGCGGGCTTGACTGTTTGACTAATGGCTTGTCGACCCAGAACTAACCGAACTCTATGATTATCTGTTTCAGTTTGCGGTTTTGTCAACCTGAATTTCTATTAAACGAATATTTTGATGATGATGATAATGAGACTCGTATCTGCGAATAACTTTTGCTTTGCATGATAGCCCAAACCTAGCCCAAGACATTGAAAATGGCGCAAGATAGGTCAAACTT
>JACEVL010000855.1:467500-520096 GCA_020284085.1 Aporrectodea caliginosa | reverse complement strand
GATTTATCAGAAAAACCAGAAGTCAGACTACGTCTTTAGTTCAACCGATGGCTTGAGCAAAGCACAACCCTTACCTAGGCTATGCTGCAATCTTTCTGAAGTCCAATGGTTCTGCAGAGTCTTCAATGCCTTCTATAGCAGGGGTGGGCAAACTTTTGGCGCATTGGGCCACATTACACGTCAAAAAAATTCGGGGGGCCACATACAAAATTTCTAAATTTTAATAACAACTAAAATTAAAAAAAGTTTACCGAATAAAAATTAATTGTACATTGGCTGTAAATTGTAAGATGTAGCCTATATATATATATATACTTTATTTCGCACAAAGCAGAACAGAGATACTAAGCAAACTAAGCAGACTAGAACAGAAATACAAAAATACAAGAACTCCTTCCCAAACAGACTGGGAGACAACTCAAACTATTGCTCCTCTCGAAGCATAAACGTAGTGAACCTGCGATCTTACATAATACATGTTGTCTTTTACAGACAAACCATAACCAGAAACTAAATTAATAAGCTCATGGCCATAACTGAATGTCAATGATAGCATATTTAGTGTACTATTATCCACCGTTAGCATGTCTTTAAGAAATTTAAACATAGCAATAACTCTCATAGATTTAAAGTCCAAACTGCCTAAACCTGCAATAAATTCTCTTACTGATTCCCATTTGTGAAAACCAAATATTTTACGATAAACATTATTCCAACAAGCATTTAGTTTACTCAGCTGAGATTGAGAAAATCTCACAGCAACTGAGCCATATCTTAAAACTGGTAAGCTATAAGTCTGCTGTAAGTAAAGCTGCATTAACTCCGACAAACTTGAAGAGTTATTGAAAATGTTATTGGAAGCTGCATAAAAATTGCGCATTATGCAGTCTACATCACAACTCAGTTTATGCAACTGTGAACATGCATAACAATTTTCCCTTAATCCAGGGTGATTGCGCTGGTTGCATTAATTAATTCTGGGCACTTATATAGCTCACCTTCAGCAAACCTACTCAGGGTGTTCCTAGCCCAGACACGGCTATTGAAAACAGACTTAAATGATTTATAAAACGCAGTTAGATTGGTCAGAGGTAGCAAACGCAGCTCCGATGGTAGGTCATTCCAGATGGAGGGCCTGCTACAACGTCGGCCACTGGGCGGCAGAGATCACCCCTGGAGGTAAGATAGAGCACAGCCGAGGGTGCAGCGTGAAACCAAAGCAGGAATCCGGTATGAGATCCGTTGGGCCACAGGCAGCAAGACAGTGCAACATATCGCGCATGTAGGCAAAGACAGAGCCGAATTTGGGAATTCGCACAATGAGCCAAGCAGCCGAGCACAGAACCCGATCTAGTCGCCCCAGAACTCCAAGGTGAGGCCAAGGAGAGTCGATGAACAGTGGTCACTGGTCAATTCGACTAGTAACGAAAGCAAGAGCCACTCTAGGGCATCATGCGAAAGAACGAGAAACCACTCGGAGTTGGAGAAGCCGATAATAACGGCTTCGAGAGACTAAGTTCACATTCGTATTATGGAGTTGAAATTTAGATCAGCTAACTGAGATTTTTACTTGGATTTGTTTATCTTCAAAGTTGAAAATGTTTGTTCACAGATGTAAGTGGATGCGAATAATAGGCTACAAACCGGAATAGCAAATAAGAAAGCAGCATGAGGAATTCTTCTTGCGGTCTGAAATTTATGACTTTTACTTTTCTGAAGAATCGTTTGGACCAGATAAAATGCGTTGGCGGGCCGGATAAAAAGCGTTGGCGGGCCGGATCTGGCCCGCGGGCCGTAGTTTGCCCACCCCTGTTCTATAGAGAGTCGAGACCAAAGAGTGAGCTTCATAGCTCGATTTTACAGACAGGCTGTGGATTTTCAACGCTCTAGGTCAATGTTCAACCTCCTCCGTCTTGAATAAACAGTTTCGTAATGTTGGTTAGGGTTTTAACCCCTTTGCGCTTTCTCTTGAAAACTCCAATCCCGTTACAACTGTTCACACTCTAAAGCAGAGGTGGGCAACATACGCCCCGCGGGCGACCCCTGGGGACCTTTGAACCGGCCCTTGACATGTCTTTCATATTAGCAATGTATACTGGCACTTTGGAACCTTTATCCGTTTTATGTTTTTTATACAACAAAGATTATGCCATCACAATTAATTAGAAGTCCATGTAATAAAGCTATCATCTTAACAGCAACATGTTCATAAAAAGCTTATAACGTAACAATAGTGTTTGTAGAACAAAAGATGTCGTCACAATACGGAATAACCATTATCCTAGCAACAACGCGTCTCGAAACATAGCTAATGCTGTTACAGTAGTGTTTTAAACCAAGGAGATGTCGTCATAATAATACGAAGTCAATAGTACAAAGCTATTATCGAAGCAGCAACTTGTCCATAAACAAAGTACGTGACGCAACAAAACTGTATAACAAAGAGAAGTCGTCACAATACGAAGCACGTAGAACAAAATTTAATGACCTGGCATCATTATTACGCCACTATTTTGTCCATAGACAAATAGCGACGTGATAATAGTGTTTGTAGAACAAAGAGATGTCGCAACAATAAAAAAAGTCTATAGCAAAACAAGCTAAGATCCTAATAGCACCATAGCCTATAATTTTATATGTAGGCCAATGCATGCAAATATGTGAATTCATTTTCAATTCAATTTGTTCGGTCACCAAATTACAAGAAAGTAGGCTAATAGAGAGGTTAAAAAATAAGTCATTCTGTTACACAGGTGAATCTAAGAGGTCGAGGACCCCTCTTTCCATGACCCCTTATAGGAAGCAAGGCGACGGCCTACCGATGTTAATAATAGTCGCCAAGCCAAGTAAATGCGACTAGACAGAAAAACTGTTAACTTAGCCTATGTCTTAAGTTAACTAATGGCTCAGACCACAACTGAGCAGAAGCCATTACCTTAATCATTCAAACTCAGGACGTATCTTCAAGTAAATAAAGGCGGAGTTTATGTTTGAATAACCTACCGTTCGGTTGGCGTTGAATATAGAGTATGTAGGAAGAGCGTTCAAAAAATAGGTTCCAGTACATGGAATAACGAATAATCAAGTATCAGTATGTCCATAAAGATGGTCGTATACGAAGTCAATTGAATTTCTTGTTTGATAGGTATAACTACCAGAATAAAACTGAGGACTGTAGGTATCATGATAATTAGATTTTCATCATAAACATTATATTATTTACTTTAACGGTTATTTCGTAGGCCCTAATGCTTAGTTTGAATAAAATTAATATTGTCTCAATTTCTGTAGCAAATGAAAATTTGCCCCGCGATTGGCATACGGCTCCTGTGCTGTGCTTAAAATCTTAGGGCGTTATAAAGAGTGGCCCATGCATGCTCTAAAGAGTGAATTACACATAGCCATAGGAAAAAGTAGCAAAACACGCATACGCGAGACAAATCCTGCAATGTGTCTAGACAGTTGGATATCTTGGTTGCTGTTTAACGATACTGTGTCATAACAAAGATGATTAGTGTCGTCCTCCTCCTTTCTCCAGGCTTGGGACTGGCACTACCACAGGTAGGTTAGTGGCGGAGTTTGTTGGATATCTTTGCTCCTGCGGCTTATATAGGTTTGATTTGGTTTGTGCGAACTCATCAAAGCCATAAAAACCTACTGCAACTCACGTGACCACTTAACGTTGTGATATGTCGCTGGCAGCTGCAGTGAACGCTGTAACCTGTCGTCGCTCTATAGTCTATCGACGCAACTTGTCTCAGCTGTCGACGGGAATCCGTTGGTTGGTTCCACGCGTGTGCGTGGGCCCGCCAGTGGTGACTCTTCTAGCTTACTGTGCATTGTTTTTGCTAACTGATGTAATATAATTATTCGCTCGTAATGACACTTCACATCATAATAGGCTAGCGCAGAGAGTGTCTCTGAGGAGATATCTTGAAAGCGCCATATAAATTCTCAGAATGAATGAATGAATGAAGCCAAGCAACGTTCGGTCCGGTTAGTTCTTCGATGCGTGAGCGACCGCCTACATCACCCCACAGGGTGTCTATTTTCCCTCCATTCTTTCGGTCCCAGAAAATTAGTAATAAAGCAAGATATTAAAAAGCTTGAAAAATTTTCGTTGGATAATCTCATAAGCTCCTGAGCGAAATCGTTCTTTGACCACGACACACACCTGTGGAGGCGTATTAACAAGTGCATTGTCTATTCCTTGTTTGACTAAGATATGCAGTCATATGGATCGACAAACTCTCTATTGCATCGCCTGCAGACATCACTTAGCAGAGTGCTATAGATTTATTCTCATCTAACATTTACTCCAGCATCCGTTTCATAAATGCTACGAGGGTAAACGTGAAATTGTTTTGAAGCTTTAATTTTCAAAGAAGAACAAGAACCAGAATATCATGCGAAGAAGAATGTGAAGAGGCAGACGACAACGAAGAAGACAATGAATAAAAAAATTATTAGCCATTCCTTCAGGGCGTCAAGTGTTTACTGTTTAATTGCTTACTGCAGAATTGCCATGCTGGTCTTAAATACTACGAAATTCTGAAATTCAGATATTATAAGAGACAATTTGTTTCTTAGCATACTAGCAAAATATGCTAGTAAAATTAGAGCGTAGAGTATATATACTCTCTTTATATATATATATATATATATATATATATATATATATATATATATATATATAAAACAACGATTTCTGAGGGTTATCGTTACCTGCGCTAAAATGAGTCGTCGTGTACGATATAGGCTACAGCGCAAAAAGCGCTTCGTTTGCTTCAAGAAATCGGTGAGGACTGTTCTAGCGAATCGAAAGACAATGGTAGTGAGGCCTCCGTCTCAGATAGGCCTACCGGGATACTAAACCCTTCCGTTGAGGCAAGTAGCAGTTCTTCTGTTTCAAGACTTAGTGTCGAAAATGATCATGATGGACAAGTCGAACCGTTAGCCACTTCAAATCCTGAACTTCCTATCTCTTGATGTGTGCATGCATGTGATCGAGGGGTGCACGTGGTCGACGACAAGGTCGTGGTAACAGAGGGTCGCTCATAATTTCAACATCGTGACAGCACAAATGCAGCAGCTACAGATGCCAGGGAAACATCAAGGGACGGCACTGTGAGTGCCAGGATTGTTATTTCACCTGCTGAATCACCTTTTGGAAGGCTAAGCAGTCAGAACGTGCTCAGCGAAGTTTCAGGACCAACGCCGTTTGCGACACAGCGAATAAGAACAGATTCTTTTTTGAGCGCGTTTCGACTTCTGGTTGATGAAGGCATGATGCGTCACATCCAACGATGCACTGAAAGAAAAACACGTGGGCGTCTGGGAGACGACTCATGGTCAGTATTGCTTGAGGAACTTGACCTCTAAATAGTACCTTCAGGTACTTTGAGGGTAGCACAAATATATTAAAAGTTCAACATTCTGAAAGCTTATTACAATGATATCAGTAAATTATTGAGTTATTGTCAAAACTCGTTCAAAAATGTGTGATGCTCCTGTGGCGGAAGATTCCGCCACGCAGCGCATGAAGAAATTACTTCTGCGGCGGAAAGTTTTTAGCATTTCATCTAATGACCACACTAACCTTAATCCTGACCCTAGCCTACCCTAACGACGCATAACCTGACCCTAATCGACCCTCATGACGCCAATTGATAGAAGTAACGCATTTTGAACAATGCGCATGCGCCGAAGGTTGCGTATTCGCAAAGGTCTTCTGTCGAGGAATTGTATAAAAAATATTACTTCTGGTTCGGAATTTTCCGCCGCAAAAGAATTATCCTTAAAAATACATGGTTTCTATCGATGAAACTGTATGGGTCAAAAATGACCCACTCCGACGTTTTAGGGGATAGAAAAGAGCCGACGTTCTAGTGTTAAACGATAAAATCCAATTCTGAAAGCACTGTTCTTTCGCAGAAATATCAAACAATTAAATAATTAGAAGATAGCAGAATCTGCGTAATATCCGGAGACATAGGCGATCTATACCAGAAATTCTCTAGAATACGATGTAGGTATGAGGATGCACGTGCTCTTTTTCATCATCCTACCTGTTTCTCTGTGAATTCCATGGTCGGCTGATGGATTCCAATCAAAGAGGCTCGCAACGCTGAATTGCCGTGGTATGTAAGGTATCCGTGCTGTTCTGAGCGTTTGCTTAGCATCATTGGTAGCAGCAACTGATGAGGAGGCTGTCAGTCCATGCGTTGCGAGAGCCCGTTCTCATTTAGCGCTCATAGGCAGATGCGTGAGCATTAAATGCTCACAACATCCGTTCTTTGTATGCGTCCACTACTCTGTGACTGCATCGACCGACCGTTCGCCCGATTTACTGAGAGACTGACAGACTCACTGCTTCACTGACCAATTGGCTGACTGCTGAGAGATTGGTTAACTAACTCATTAAATTTTGTTCACTCGACCACTCACCTATACTGACTGACTGACTACCTGACCGACCGAACAGTTAACTCACTCACTCAGTTGGCTGCTTAGCTTTCTGACAGCAGCTGTAGACCTATCTCATTTGGTTTTCCACCATCGGTAATGGTATGCAGCAGAACTGTTAGACCCAGAGGAAATGTATTCGCAATCATAAACTCGAGATCTCTACAGCGCTCAATAAAACGAAGTCGCTGGAGCCAGCTTCTTCACAGTCGCTTAGTAAAAAATCGATAGGAGGATGAAATCGGTTCCAGTTCAAAATCCAAAGGGCCAGGCCGGTAAACAGTCAGACAGTAACGGTGGATGGTGTTTAGAATTGAAACATTTAATTTCATTTCGTTTAAGATATTTATATAGCGCCCCTTCAAGATTTCTACTCAGAGGCACTCCCGACTACAGCGAGGACACTGAATCGGAGTTTCACGCCGAAGCGCATGAGCAGTTGCGAGTGAAGGACTTGCTCAGGATCCCTACGCAGCGGCTTGAGGTGGATTCGAACCCGCAACCCTCCGGCTGCAAGGCACCGAACATACCCCTACGCCACCGCGCCCCACAACGAGGGAGGTAAGGGGAAGAGGAATCGGGATAGGATTTATGAAGAACAAAATTTTCGGTCTTGGGTAAAAGACCTCTGCAGAGATAGCAAGATGTCAAGTGGTGAGGTTTGCTGAGTTCGTAGGATGGATCAGATACTTCGCGTCGTACTGGCGGGAGTTTTTCCAGAGAGTTGGAACAGCTTTGGCTATGGAGCGATTTGTAATAGTATGAGGACACAAAATACGACTGAAAAGGATAAGCTTATATATACTTTTAACAAAGGAGGAATTAGACCTGGTTGGAAGGAGATTTAAGTTTATGACCCAAATCAATAGTTGGAAAGGAGATGTGCTGAATTTGTTCAATGGCAGATTGAAGATCTAATGATATTTGAGAAGACTTTCTTGTTCAGAGCTTTCGTGGGTGTGTGCACAGTGATCATAGGTCAGAAGGAGAACAGAAGGGAAATTCAAGAAGATAGTGGAATTCTAGCTATTGATACATATAGTTCGCGCAATTGCACCAGAGCCTTCTATTAGCCTACCTCAATAGATAGCGCTGAATTGCACCATTATATCAGAAGGTGAGAGATTGAGATGGAGAGTTAGAGACAGACTGCTAGGACACATAGAAATATAGGCCTACGAAGACAAACACAGAGAAAAAGGATGGAAGAGAGACAGACACAGGCACACAGAAGGAGACAGACAGCCATTTGAGAAAGACATATCGGAATGCAGACATAGAGACGTAGGATGGTCAGATACTTCTGGCTTACTTACTTACTTATATAGACAGAAACTGGGCCATAGACAGACAATTAAGCAATTTAGTAATTAAGTAAATAAGTAATTAAGCATGCAAGCAACTATGTAAGTTATTCATTGCTCATTGGTAATTAAGTATTGAAGTGATTAAGTACCTAATCAAGTTCTTTAATACTTATGTGCCGAAGTCCTCAATTAGTACTTAATTATTTTATTGCTTAATTGCCTAAGTACTTAAGTACTTAAAAGTACGCAAGCAATTGAGTAATTAAGCAATTAAGTGATCATTTAATTAATAATTATATAATTAAGTGATTAGGTGGACAATAATGTTCTGCTGATTGACTAGCCTTCTCGGCAGCAGACATTAGTTACGTGGATTCGATGGGGTTCCACTATAGCCCCTACGCAATCTTTGTGGCCCTAAAGGACACACCCAGCACAATTAGGTTGACACTGTTATCTATGTATTTTCCGTGAATAGGCGTCGGTAACAGCCAGATTCGGCTTTTATTCGTACTAGATAAAGCATCTACTTTATGATTAGGCCTAGCATTACTTTGATTCTACTGTGTCCCTGGTCCGACGAAGGCCTACTTCAATTTGAAGACCTTTGATAGTGCGACCTCAGCAAGACCATGATTTTTCAGTCGCAGATAACCCGCCAGGTTGAGATCAGTCATGACGTTCATTCTCTTATTCTGTCGCTGGATCCACTGCGTTCAACAGTTTTCCCGTCAAATGCCACATCTCCGGATATATTCAAGTCACGGTTCGAGACACGCCTTCTGAAAATACATGGTGACTGTTGTTCACCTTGAACTCAACCGCGCCATTTTTTGCCTCCCTCGACAGCGCTTCGGCACTATATGAATGGTATTTTGTTGTTGTTGTTGTTATTATTATTTTATTATTATTATTTAATTTTTTAGATTTTTTAAATTAATTTTTTTGCTGCCCGAGGTAGAAATAATCTCTCAGGCTTCTATAGAAACAATTCCGAAGAATAATCACCGCTTATTATTATTATTATTATTATTATTATTATTATTATTATTTTTTTTTTTTTTGCCCGAGGTAGTTCTATTCCCTCAGGCTATGAAAACTATGTCCGAAGACGTGGTGTCTGGAACGACCGCTCACTCAACAAGTTCTTGCTGCTCAAAGGTGCCTCTGAAGGCCACGGCGTTAAATCGCTGGATGCAGACTGACAAGCGTTGGAAAAGGTAACTAGTTTCTTTAGGGTCCCCGGTGGTTTGGCTTACAAGGCGTCCCAAGTCCTTAATCAAATCCATTCCATTGTTGTTAATGGGGCCCATGGTCTCGAAGGCCAGAGGAACAAAGAAATAGGTGCCTGCCAGCTGGATGTATTTAGCGTTCTTCCTGGTGGCCGCCACCTCCGCCGCCGCGCCCGCCGACGCAGATGTCGCCTGGAGGTATGACGGAGCCACGGTGTCGATCACCGTTGAGTCCCAGATGAGACTCCGTCCTCTGCGCCATGGAATCAGCGTGAGACCATCCGGGCGTCTGCCATCCGATCTAGATAATCCGGGTGGTTCCTTGATATTTGGGAATCCCGCGCGTGTGAGGCTGCGACTGATTAGGTCGTTCAATGCGGCGTGTCTGGCGATCCGTCCCGGTCCCAATCCACAGGAAAGCCCGTGTGCTCCATCTGCCGTCACTCGAGCCCCGCATGGGCATGCGTGCGGCTCGCAAATGCCCGTCCCCAGGCGAAGTCCCACCGCAATTCTGACCGCCTCATCGTCCAGCCGCAGTCCACATGTCGTCACCGGGAGGGCGAACAGCCAGTCCCCTGCATGCGGTGCTGCGGTTGCCCTGAGTCGCGCCTGGTGGTATGGATCGGCATGGACACTGCTCAGTTCGGCTGCTGCCTTCAGCATGAGCGGCCTGTCCCAACTGTTATTGTTTGTATTATTATTATTATTATTATTATTATTATTTCGCGAATAATTTGTGTAACATTATTAAACTTAATCTGAAAAATGTCGTTCTTATTTACATTGGTGTTTTCTTCATTTTTATGCACACTAAAGTCCCATTAACTTACGTCATAATGGGCCTATTATCTGATTACTTTCGCTCATAGCAGATTATTACGTCCAGTTGAGGTTATGATGCTAACGTTTCATTGATATTGTCCGGATAATGATGGACGCTAGGCGGAAGAAATTCTTGGCAAAATTATCAGCATAATGTCATAACCTGATCCTATCGGAGACAGCAAAATTGTAATATATTTGGGAAATATATTTGTGGTTCCCTTTGTCTGGGCACCGTGTAGGCCTACTACTATGATGTATTAGAGTTTAGACAATAGATTTAGCGTCATATCTAATTACGAACTTTTGTCTTTCGCTTTGGTCTCTCTGGTAACCGAACTGATTTCTGGACAATCCCTCTGATACGATGCAGCGCTCGTGAATAAGCGGGTCCCCTGTGCTTAGCTCTACTGTATAGAGCTTTAGAAATTTAAAGTTTACGATCACGATTGCAACACTTTTTAACGTGCACAGCAAATCGCCGATAGTAGTGTGACTTGCAGCGTGAGATGTCAAAGCCTACCGCAGACCTATTCTTGTTTTTTCTTTTGACGACAGAGTCTCCTGGTAGCAGAGATTGATTTTCAATACACATTCCTCTCGGCCAGTGAAAAGGTTTGCATTTACGTCGAAATGCTTGATATACCGGTATACTTGAGATATAGATAAATCTAAATATTCGAATACTAATATTTAAACTCTAAATTGTCTGCATTAACACTACACAATTCTTAAATTCAATGGTACAGGGAGCTCAGCTCAGCGTTCACGCAGCGAGTGTATTGCGGAGATGGCATTAACGTTCCCCACGGGCTAAATATAGTCTGACAAACACCGGTTGACGGTACTCAAAATGGCATGGGTTTACCAGCGTATAGGAAGACACGCAGGGGCTGTCATCTCTGCTTCTGAAGGTCATCTTGTGTTTACGTAGCGCAATTTGTGGTCAAAAAATACATTCGCTTGTACCTACAAAAATGTCTTCTGCGGCCCCCACCAAATGGAGTTGGAACTGCATATGCAAGTGACTTGTGTACGATGTAACTCCCCACCCTTTCTGTGGTGTCTTAGTGACATAAGACAACACTGCAGCTGTCTGTAGCTTCTCGCTTTTAAATCTAATCATGCTGTCTTAATAAGCGAAACTATGAAACTTAAATAGCCTACTGAAATAAGAATACTATGACAAGGATCCGATTCGAATATGATGCAGACTTGCGCATATGGTAAGTATGATCATAGACTACCACTTTATTATTATTGGGCCTATGTTCAAAACGTGAAGTTCATGCGCAGACTATAGACTCAAGCTGTCGTTTAGCACCGACCTTGCTCCAACCAACTGCAGAACGTGACATTTTGAGCGTATCTGCAATTCTGCATACAAGACCTGCAAAGTTGCTGCAGTCGTCGCCATCAAAGTCGTATGAGTTTGGCCCACTGCCACATTTTACACTAAAATGCTTTTGCTGTTGTTATGTAGACTTTATCACTGCTTTTATTTGCGGTCGATTCCCTCTTCTCAGCAACGGGTCATCGGTTTGCCTTCCGCTAAGAGTTACGGTCTTAATGTTAATAACCAGAGATGTTTCAAGTAGGGTAACTTGGTTTATAACGGGTCCCTCGGGCCAAACGGACCCCTCTTAGAGGTGCCATCTAGTGATTTGGTCAGCGCTGTCTATGACACAGGGCACCAGACTAATATGTTGAAAATTCAGTCATCAATATTTATATTGGAGTAGGCTTAAATCGCTAACTGTTTGCGGAAACGATAAAAAGTTTATTTATGGCAATTTTTGTTTAATTTTTCCATCCACATTAAATTAGAACACCTGTTGTGTTCAGCATTTTCTCGGGAGGTACAATATTTTTGCAGTACAATTTACTCGCAAATAAGTTGCTTATAATTAATTGAACATGCTAGCGTTTCACTTAAAAATGTTCGTCTGATGTATTGACCTATGTTCAATGCATATTTTAACGGATTTTGACTACTGGGACAAACAAAGTCTGCCACGACTATGGGTCTGAGGAAGTGTCGTAAGCTCGCCAGCGGGTTCTCAGCCCCAGCCGACAACGCATTTATAACATTGACTGCCAAATGTAGCCCTTTTTAGCCACTTTATTTTACCAAATTTTGTTTTTATTATTATACATATTCCTATTTAAGTTATTCTTAGAAGTGTGAAGTTTGAAACATAATTAGATCAACTATAGTTGAAGAAAATCGTAACCATATCTACGTTTTCTCTTTGTCTGAAGACAATCGAAACCATTTGTGCATGTAAATTCACTTATTAGAAGACAATCGTAACCATATCCACGTTTTCCCTTTGTCTGAAGACAAACGTAACCATGCCTACATGTTAATTCACTTATTAGAAGACAATCGTAACCATATCTACGTTTTCTCTTTGTCTGAAGACAATCGTAACCATATCTACGTTTTCCCTTTGTCTCAAGACAATCGTAACCATATCTACGTTTTCCCTTTGTCTCAAGACAATCGTAACCATATCTACGTTTTCCCTTTGTCTCAAGACAATCGTAACCATATCTACGTTTTCCCTTTGTCTCAAGACAATCTAAACCATATCTACGTTTTCCCTTTGTCTCAAGACAATCTAAACCATATCTACGTTTTCCCTTTGTCTCAAGACAATCGTAACCACGTCTACATGTAAATTTACTTATTAGAAGACAATCGTAACCATATCTACTTTTTCTCTTTGTCTGAAGACAATCGTAACAATGTCTACGCTTTCTCTTTGGCTGAAGACAACTGTAACCATATCTACGTTCCCTCTTTGTCTGAAAACAATCATAACCATGTATACGTTTACTTTTCGGCCTAAGGCCATCGTAACTATATGTAGGCCTACGTGTAAGTTCTTCTATTAGAACAGCGCTTCGTAAACTTTTCAGTGTAACGGACCGGCAGGAATATTTCCACTGCAGAAGGACCGGTGCCAAATTGATTGATCTTTTCGATCACCTAAATTCCTCCAATGTGTATTATAATTGATTTAAATGCATGTTTAGCCAATTCCATGTCTCTACTGCCTTTTAAATGCTAGCCTAATAAGTGTTTTTGATATGACTTTTAAAAATATAAAAGCCATTTCTTGAGTCTGAAGTCAATCTGACCAGTTTCTATTGACTAACTTTGTGGACCGGCAACTGAGGGCTCGCGAACCAGCACCGGTCCGTGGCAGGGGCGGAGACTTAGGGGGACAGAGGGACGGTCCCCCCGAAACTTGAGGTGAGGGGACGGAGCTGCTTATATCCCCCCCAATATTTCTGAAATATTTCATGAATATAATAATAATAGCTACGAGTGACAGTTGGTTCTTATCAGCACTCAAATAATAAAGCAATTTTGTTCAGATGACAGCTTAAAATGCTACCATTACAGTGTGGAAATTCAAAAATTTTTTAGATGGGGAGGGGGCACACCCCTTCCCCAAACTCAAACACGACTCAAACTACATGTAAGCTACGAGTGACAGCTGGTTCCTATCAACACTCAAATTATAGAGCAATTTTGTTCAGATGACAGCTTAAAATGCTACCATTACAATGTGGACATTTAAACAATTTCAGATGGGGAGGGGGCATTCCCTCCCCCTGCTCGGCGCTGCGCGCCTCGCCGATCGTCCTTCGGCCGCTCCTTCACCGGTCCCCCCAAACCCAAGACCAAGTCTCCGCCTATGGTCCGTGGACCACCACTTTGGGAAGCACTGAAGACAATTGAAACCATGCTTACGTTTCCTCTTCGTCTGAAGACAATCGTAGCAATGTCTACGTTTTCTCTTTGTCTGAAGACAATCGTAACCATGCCGCCTACACGTAAATTTACTTATTAGAAGACAATCGTAACCATATCTAAGTTTTCTTTTCGATTGAAGACAATCTGACCAGTTTCTCGACTCACTTTGTGTACCGGCAACTGAGGGCTCGCGGACCAGCACCGGTCCGCGGAACACCACTTTGGGGAACATTGTTTTAGAAGACAATCGAAACCATGTCTACGTTTCCTCTTTGTCTCAAGACAATCGAAACCATGTCTACGTTTTCTCTTCGTCTGAAGACAATCGTAACAATGTCTACGTTTTCTCTTTGTCTGAAGACATTCGAAACCATATAGGGCCTATCTACGTTTTCTCTTTGTCTGAAGACAATCGTAGCCATATCTAAATGTATATTTTTCTATTTGAAGACAATCGTAACAATGTCTACGTTTTCTCTTTGTCTGAAGACAATGGTAACCATGTCTACGTTTTCTCATTGTCTGAAGACAATCATAACCATGTCTATGTTCTCTCTTCGTCTGAAGACAATCGTAACCATAATTTTTCTACGTTTTCTCTTCGTCTGAAGACAATCGTAACCATATCTAATTCCAGCCGGTTTTTCTTATTTTACATAAACTGCATCGTAAAAAGTCAACCGACCTATTTGTATGGCATAGACCTACCATATGAAAGAAAATTTATTCTACAAAGTGAACTATATTTCAGCCACGATCACAAATCTGAGCAGAAATTACAGCATTGAAAAATATGCAAGACCTGTATAATGAGACCAAATTTCAGCCATGTTATCGAAATGCCAGCCATATTTTTACATATGACCAAATTCCCACTAGCCATTTTATTAAAGACATTATGTCAAAATAAAATATTACAGTACGTGAATTAGGCCTGGTGTAAACCCTATCTTTTTGTTTGTTTTTAATATTCGAAAAAGCAACACACATGATAACATAGAACACTGAGCACCTTGTAAAACACATGCTTAGATTATTAGACCTACTATATGCCCTGTTATAATAGCACCTTTAATGTCAGCGTTTAGGACAAGAGATTTTAGCATAGAAAATAGGTTTTATACACTATACAGTCTAATACATCTAGGTCTACGGTCTACTTTTATTTTAGGTTAAATGATATCACCAAAACTACTGGGACAAATCCTAAAACAACTGAGGCAAATCCTAAAACTACTGGGACATTTGTCTCAGTAGTTAACTAGTCATACAGTTAAAATATGCACTGTCTATGTTGTGTATAATACGAGCCCTTTGGGGCCCGGTTTACACATGCGTTTCTAAAGTTGTAAACTACTAAAATTTCGCTGCAGAACATAATAATGTAATGTTGACAGTTCCAGATTCAACAGTGAGAAGGCAAAAGCTGGCATGGAATGGTAGTCTACCACTGTTCTATGTCTCGACATCCTAATAATAATAATAATAATAATAATAATAATAATAATAATAATAATAATAATAATAATAATAATAATAATAATAATAATAATAATAATAATAATAATAATAATAATAATAATAATAATTGTTTCTTAGAGCCTGAGGGATCATTTTTACCTCGGGCGAAAAAAAATAATAATAATAATAATCTTTTCTTTATTAAGCGCCTGACAAACGCACTGCGCTGTACATTTACATGTTATGCAATTTAAATCTTAACTACTAACAGAACAGACAGCCTGCAATACAACGGCGCTAATAGCAGCCTACAAAGCATATCCTCCCAACGGGTCTCGAACGCGGTACCTCTCGCTCTCTAATCCTGATCCCTCTTTACGAATGCCAGAAGCGACTTCTTCAATCTTCAGCGGCATCACTGACAACAGACATTCTCTCTGAACTAGTCGCTCAGACAACTAAAGCAAATGCTGGAACATCGACTGCAAGAGATGTTACTCCTGAACATGTCTAACAGGCTACTGAAGGAACTGCTGGTTTATCAACTTCCAGTAGTAATAGCAGAATTTGCGTGAAAAAGAACCTACATTACAACTCATCTGATGAGGGCACAAAAACAACTTAAAACATCTTTCTGCGTCATTTGCCCGAAATGTTATATAAAGGAAATCAGGAACTACTGTCAAAGATTTTAAGATGGCAAGCGGATGAATTGCATGCCAGACATGCCGTTCTGGTATCGCGAGACGTGTGCCGAACAGAGCAGTTTATCTGATGACAATGGCTACATTTGCATACGATGCTACTGGCTAAATTTTCTTTTGAATTATAGCCGCCTTTCTTTGAAGTTTTGATTTCAATCAAGAAAAAATCTAAGTTCGAATTCGAGTATAAAATATCTCCTGAAATTCAGTTACCTAATGCTGTGATATAGGGTCAGAAGGGCCGGGCCCATGGCTTTATTTTTTAAAAGCTAAAATTTCACTTGTTGCATCTGGTTAATCAGAATCAAATATTATCCAGTTATTATAAAATGAATATCCTGCATATTTAACATATTTTATTCATATTTGTACTTGAATTACGACCAGTTTATTTTAGCTTCCGTGTGCTTCATTTCACAAGACAACCCGAAGGACAGTATGACCAAGATGTGGTGGGGTTTAGGTGAATGGTAACGCTCCGGCACGAAGAGCAGAAGACCATCTTGGAAGCGGGATCTATTCCAGCTACCCTCCCAAAGTCAACTCAGCCTTTCATTCGCTAGGTAGCATTGGTAAAATGAGTAGTAGGACGTGATGGGCGATTTGCATCAGCTGCCATACAGTTAAATTCGACTCCTGTAATAATCATACTGAGGTGGGTCTGTTTGGATTAATAATAAACACGAATATGCATTGTTGTTGATGTAAACACCTGTATTATATCGACAAAGAACTGCAATTTAGCCGTGCGCTGTATTAGGTTAAGGTACGTAGTGACTGTATAGATCTATTATAAGGAGAGGCCGCTCTGGCCGAAACTCGTTAAATCCATGGAAAACAGAGCGGGGACAACGCGGCCTTGTCGTATAGATCAAAACATTGAGAGTAGCTCTTATTAAAAGGCAATTATAGCTGACAGACCGGTGTCAAAACGCACTAATCAGACGTTTATCTCGCGGATCTTGTGTAGGAGTTTAAGGCTGCCCCATTGAATATGTTGTCCCTTGCTGGAAACAGTGATTTAAACATTTTTGCAACTGGTATTACCTTTTTCTGCAATTGGTTGCGGTGTGTCAACCCAGGCACTAAATGATAAATGAATATATTAATGAATCAATTAATTAATTACGATAGCTTCCAGGAATGCACGGGTTTAAAAATCTCTCGATTTGAGTTAGAACTTTCGCAGTGTTTGCTCTCGGCTGGTAGATTTCGCACAGAGTTGCGGTGACCGAGTCAAAGTGCCATGAAAATACGAATTCGATTGGACAAATGAAAGGTCAGTAATTTGGCAGCTTACGAGTAGAATCATCGTTCTAAGCAAGAACTGGCGGGACTACGCTATCGCTGACGTAGAACGGGTGCTGGCATGAGGAAGTTCTTCACCATCTTTGGCAGGAGTATTATACTGTATAGGCTACTCTAAACTTTGCGCATACACCAGTGTACCATAATTTATTATAGCGATCTAATTGTTTCTGGCTCTTGATAAAAGCGATAGCTTATGTTGATATACACTGAGGATTAGGTTGCCAATGAAAAACAAAGTTTGCAGTTTTTTAGGTTTCACTCCTCAGTTTTGCTCCTTTAGCCGTAAAACTGAAATACATACAGTTTTGTAGCAATCACATAACATTTACTGGTTGCACAAGACCTGTAAGTTTTCAAACTCTGCAATGTGGTATTAAATAAGCCGCTATATGTACACATGCAATGCTTCTCGTTGTTTCACTGTTTAGTAACTGTTACTGGCTGCACAGTTTTTGAACGAGTTTTGAAGTTTTGGGTTTTGGAAATTGCTGGCGATGGCTTTCAACCCCCTGAAGCAGATATTGCTTCTGCTCCTCCTGGTTTGTTATCGCGGAATGTCTGCATTAGTTCGAATGCGTCGTTTACCATCTTCAGCGTTTTACCCTGCACTGTGCTGTTATGTATGCTTCATTGGTGTTCCAATAGCTTGGATATTGTGAATCCATGCAGCAGAAACCTTTCAAAAAACCTAACATTTGGGCCACTAGAACATCCCATAAGCCAGGGATGGCGAACCTTTTTAAAGGTGCGTGCCAAAATACCGCTAGACATTTAAGAAATACCGTCGTGTGCTCCTCAGAATTTTGCAGTAGGCTATAATTATATATAGGCCTAATTGGTTTGCTCATGTAAGTTTTAATTGACAAAGCGTAAAAATGAATGAGAGACATAATTTAAGAGACGGTTTTAGAATGGTGTTATAATAAAGTCCTTCATAAAGAATATATGGATTCCTACAGTTATTTAGTATTTCTAAGTTTGAAATTTTGGGGTCCTTCAAATTCCGCGTGCCCAAAATGTATAGCGCGTGCCACTTTGAGCATGCGTGCCATGGGTTCGCTATCCCTGCCATAAGCATATCAAATACTTTTGCAATAATGAGTTCATGTATAAATGCGATGCCTGCATGCCAAGCTTATAAGCTGCTTGTGAAGTTTTTGCCGCAGCGTAAGCTCCAGCTTTGTTGCCTGTGTTGCTGACAGTGGTGTCAATACACATTATTCATTCATTCATTCAGGATATTTATATAGCACCTCTTCAAGGTAACTACTCAGAGGTGCTCCCGACTCCAGCACGGCCAAAAAGAACAGTTTTCAGGTTAATATAGAAAAAGTCAGAGAGCGTTCTGGGAAGCAGGCGCAATTCCAAGGGCAGCTCATTCCAGACGGTTGGGCCCACCACTGAGAAAGCACGATTTGCATAGTAGCTGTGCGGGCAATCGGGACTGTGAGCACCCCCTCTCAGAGGAGCGAAGGGAGCGACTACCCTGGGTGACCGATACGGGACGACAGAGGTCCCGCAGATAGGATGAGGCAAGGCCCAACTGACATCGCCACACCAGAGAGGCGATCCTATACACAATGCGCTGGCGGATAGGGAGCCAGTGTAAGGTTTCCAGCATGTAGTTGGACACATGGCCGAATTTGGGTATTCGGCCAATAAAGCGCGCCGCAGAGCGGAGCACCCGGTCGAGGCACGCCAACCGACCAGACGGTAGGCCGGAGTAAAGAGAAGAGCAGATGTCAAGTCGAGCACAGACAAAGGAAAGCAGTAAAGTGGTTGCAGCACTGGGAGTCAGTGAGCGTGCGACATTAGCTGGAGACGTTCACTGAGTTTCCACTGGTCAATCATTTGCAGCCTGTGCCTCACCCGAACCACTGCATAACTTTGGAACCCCGACAAGCTTCATCTCACTATGACTGTAAGCCGATCAACGGTGTCTTTACCTGTGAGAGCTTGCAATATCTTACCATCCCAGTGTATTGTCAAGACCAGCAATAGGCCTACCGTGAAAGGAAAATGAGATAAATTGTTAAATGTCTGGGCTGGCTAGGCCTCGTCTTGATCAGGCAGGGAAAAAGTGTTGTGAAAGACGACAGCATTAAAGTGTGGGTTCACAATTATTGATAGCTACTGGAAAAGATGGCATGTTTTTATTGCGTCTCCAGGAAGTGCCCAAGCTTCATGATACAAGCAAGTCCAGTGTTGTTAATATGGCCCAATGTTTCGAAGGCCAATCTTACAAAATGATACTGCAGCAGAAGTGGATTGTGTTTGGATATTTTCTTTGAAGCTGCCCGTTCCGCGGCTTCATCGGCCGAATGAGATGTAGCAGCCAAGTATAAAGCCCTCACGGTGTTAGTAACGGTGACATCTCAGATCAAACTATGCCCTTTGTGCCACTGGATGAGCTTAAGCATACACTGTGCATAATATTATCGTCGTGCGATGGTGCGAAGTTCAGCTGGTACGTCTTGGAAGAGTTTTATCGTCCATCACCAAAGCCAAAATCTAGTTTATCGCCCTCTTGGCCCATTTGGCTAAATCTTCAATGAACTTGTGACTCCAATATCGTCCGTCTACCATGAGGCTGGTGAGAGACTTCTGATCTGCGGTGATCTGAACTACCCTGGTTCTGGTGGTCACATCAACGACGTCCCAGCTGATGCCTTCTCCATCTACGGCCTTCGCCTGTTAATCGATTTTCCGACTCGATAGGCTTACTTTCTTGAAATTCTAGCTTCTGACGATCAGATCACTGTCTACGATCTACATGTCAGCGATGCTGGGCTCTGATCTGATCACAAGCTTTTACTGCGTATGCTAAAGTACAGATCTCCTGGCATCGCCAACCTCTGAGGCATGTATATCGCAACCTCAAAGACGTAGATCCTGTGCAGTTCAGTGAGTTGTTTATCGATTCCGATCAGTTCACTGTACCTGCAAGCAAAAAGAGAACAGAACTGTAACACTCATATTGAAGAAAGTCGCCCGTCTTAATACCTGTTTTTGGTGACCTTCCCAAATCGGTCATAAGATGGTTTTTCTGCTGCAGCAATGGTCAAAGAGAGCACGTCGTTGACTGAAGCGCAGTTGAAAAAGTTCAGGCCATGAAGAGGACAGAATGCGCTAACGCCATCAATACCGCCTTGCAAGCAAGCTCATAAACGATTCTAGGAGCTCTTACTAGTTACTAGGACAACCAGCATGAAAGCTTTACATTGCTCTGTCACCAACGGATCAGTCCGGTAAATAACACTTGAAAAATTCCTCTCTTCAGTGCCTGCATGGTTCTGCTTTAATGATCTTGCCATAAAGTTTGATCAAGAAAGAATGTTCTGTCTGTCTTGATAACTTGATCAGATAACTGTTAATCGATTTTCCGACTCGATAGGCTTACTTTCTTGAAATTCTAGCTTCTGACGATCAGAAGTTATGTTGTTTGTACACCAAAATTCGATTAGCAAATTGGTCTATTAAATATTCTTACTTACTTATTTCTTACTCACTCACTTATAGTGAGGTGGCTTAGTGAAATTATCGTTACCTGGCGGATAAAAGCACCAAATTTGGCATGAAGATCCGTTATGGTCTACTAAGTAAAGTTGGAATAGGAGCCCTCTGAAATTAATAAGCGTTTTTATGTAAAACACAAAAACCAAGGTCAAAAGGTCAAACTCAAGGGAAAAAGCCACAACTCAGCTAAATATTATTCTATTTGGGTGATTCTTGTACCCATTTGATCGTACCAGTAAGGGCTACATCAGAGAAAGACATAGAACTAGAAGGCTAACATAATTCAAGGTCATTTCAAGGTCAAAAGGTCAAAATCAAGAGAAAATTGGCAATAGGTAAGCAACATTTTTCTTCATCTTGATAATTCTTAGTTATGGCAGTTCTGCATTGATTTCGACCTCTGGCCTTGAAATTAACCTAAGGTCATTTCAAGGTCAAAAGGTCAAAATCAAAGAAAAATGACCATAACACAGAATCACCAAAACAAAACAACATTTGGCTGAGTTTTAGCCATTTTCAGACATTTTGGTCAATCTAGATGAGTCAGAATTATGGCAATTCTCTGCTGATTTTGACCTTTGACCTTGAAATTAACCCAAGGTCATTTCAAGGTCAAAAGGTCAAAATCAAGAAAAAATGACCATAACACAGATTCACCAAAACAAAACAACATTTGGCTGAGTTTTAGTCATTTTCAAACGATTTTACCTCTAAAAACTGGATGATGACATAGAGAATCCGGAGAACTTTCGTCACCATGAACAGGGTCTCTCATCACAGAAGAACTTCCAGCGACCTGGTCGTCAGCTTATCTGAAACCATCCGGCAGATGGGCAATCCTTTCTTAGACGATTTCCCAGATCTGCTAACTCTTGATAGTCGCAACTGCACAGACAAGTCTGTGGAAGTTACAGTGCGCACCCTGGAGTACGTAGGCAGGAATCAGTATCAGGACTTCGTTCAGAATGTGCTTGTTTCGTGAACACACTCCATACATGACCCAATCATGAGGAATTCCTTTGCACTCTTCAAGAGAAACAAGTACAAAGCAACGTCTAAGGAGGGGAAGAAGATCAAAGTGCTTCAGAACAATGTGGCACTGTTTGGTCAGTTGTATATATCTATGCAGAACCGGGATGGCGATTTGGAGGGATTTTTCGCACATGAGATACAGTCCTTCCCTCCTTCCCTCTCAGACTTCGGCAAGCTTCATTTACCTGGCAATAAGTCTGACTTGCTGCAATGTCTTGAGCAGCCTGGGCAGTCAGAACCACCTTCATCCTACGACTGCAAAGTACTGGATGGTGCTTTCATCGTCCACTGTCTGCCCACTACCAGCGTCGGCTCCTTTCATTAATATGCAGACAAGGTATTTTTACCTTATCTTAAGAAGCAGCTGCAGGATACTTCAAGGTTGGATATTGTCTGGGACACGTACATCCCAGACAGTTTGAAGGAGTCTACTAGGGAAAAGAGAGGCGATGGTGTGCGCAGAAAAGTGTCTGGTCACACCAAACTGCCGCGCAATTGAATGGACTTTCTTCGCGACTCGATGAACAAGAAGGAGTTGTTTGCCCTTTTGTCTTCAAAGGTTGTATATAGAGTTCAACTGGCCACCAGACAAAGCCGTATATGTTACAGCAGGGAAAGCTGTATCATCCATTGGTTCCACCATCCCCATGCAAAACTGCAATCATGAAGAGGCAGACACCAGGATTGTTGTTCACATAGTGCATGCACTGGAGCAAGGGGCAAAGACTTTCCATGTGCGTACTGTTGACACAGATGTTGTAGTCATCCTTGTTGGCACATTCCATGATCTGATAGTAACCCAACCTCTGATCGATATCTGGGTAGCCTTTGGCATGGGCAAGAATTACAGGTTTTACCACATCAACGCCATCTGTGCAAGCTTGGGGGAGCAACAATCACGAGCATTACCTGTGTTTCACTCATTTTCGGGGTGTGACACAACATCTGCCTTCAGAGGTAAGAGGAAGAAGTCGGTTTGGCAGGCATATAAAGACGTTACTGATACATTTGTGTATCTGGCCAGTCATCCATTCCAGCGCCTGGATGTCGACGCTGATCCATTCCAAAGACTCGAAAGACTTACTGTCGTTCTCTATGACAGAACCAGTCATTTGTCCACGGTCAACGAGACCAGAAGAGAACTCTTCTGTCAGAAGAATCGAGCAATGGACAAACTGCCATCCACCAGGGATGCGTTACTTCAGCATATCCGACGGGCAGTTTATTAAGCAGGAATCTGGACGACCAGCACACAAACACAACAAGTGGTTCCTTCTGCACAGGATTATGCATGGAACAAAGTTTCAGATAAATGGTTACCAATGTGGATGACAATTCCAGAGGTCTCCCGATCATGCAGGGAATTGTTCAAATGCTCCTGCAAAAGAGACTGCTCCAACTGCAAATGTGGAAAAGCAAATCTGGATTGTTCCCCACTGTGCAAGTGCAACTGTAGGCATACTAAATAGAACTGTGCAATCTTTGTGTTACTGCAGTAAGCATCACAGAACAATGACATCGTTTAATGTAAACTTAGCATTTCTCCCTTTAAAGACCGTGTCCGGTTATACAGAACTCTGCCACATTGAAACAAGGCTGTTAAATATAAGACAATCTGAGGTCATTTTAAGGTGAAAAGGTAAATTTGTAGAGGAAAATGTTTGGAAATGGCTAAAACTCTTGATTTTGACGCTATATTTCGTCATATACGTCGGCATGCTTCAATTTTGGTGTTTACATAACAATGTTCAACAATTTCAGAGTGCTCCTAAGACAATCTGAGGTCATTTTAAGGTCAAAAAGGTAAATTTGTAGAGGAAAATGTTTGGAAATGGCTATAACTCAGCCAAATGTTGTTTTATTTTGGTGATTCTGTGTTATGGTCATTTTTCCTTGATTTGACCTTTTGACCTTGAAATGACCTTGGGTTAATTTCAAGGTCAAAGGTCAAAATCAGCAGAGAATTGCCATAATTCTGACTCATCTAGATTGAGCAAAATGTCTGGAAATGGCTATAACTCAGCCAAATGTTGTTTTATTTTGGTGATTCTGTGTTATGGTCATTTTTCTTTGATTTTGACCTTTTGACCTTGAAATGACCTTGGGTTAATTTCAAGGTCAAAGGTCAAAATCAACAGAGAATTGCCATAATTCTGACTCATCTAGATTGAGCAAAATGTCTGGAAATGGCTAAAACTCAGCCAAATGTTGTTTTATTTTGGTGATTCTGTGTTATGGTCATTTTCCTTTGATTTTGACCTTTTGACCTTGAAATGACCTTGGGTTAATTTCAAGGCCAGAGGTCGAAATCAATGCAGAACTGCCATAACTAAGAATTATCAAGATGAAGAAAAATTTTGCTTAGCTATTGCCAATTTTCTCTTGATTTTGACCTTTTGACCTTGAAATGACCTTGAATTATGTTAGCCTTCTAGTTCTATGTCTTTCTCTGATGTAGCCCTTACTGGTACGATCAAATGGGTACAAGAATCACCCAAATAGAATAATATTTAGCTGAGTTGTGGCTTTTTCCCTTGAGTTTGACCTTTTGACCTTGGTTTTTTGTGTTTTACATAAAAACGCTTATTAATTTCAGAGGGCTCCTATTCCAACTTTACTTAGTAGACCATAACGGATCTTCATGCCAAATTTGGTGCTTTTATCCGCCCGGTAACAATAACGTTGAAATTCAGCGCTAAGCCACCTGACTATTAAATCCAGATCAGTCTTAGGCAATCATGTATAGGCTCACGTCAGCGACTGCGCTCTTTTCCTGATCAATCCAGCGATGACCTTGCTGTCTGTTGTATTGTATTGTATTGTATTTGAACATTTGTTATAGCGCCCTGTACTGAAAAAGATTGTTTCTTCTACTATCGTTTCAGTATCTTGGTGGTAGCGGTACTACGTGTACTATGTGGCTGAGCGCAGGCTATATCTCTTCGGTAGCGCGTCGGTCTTTAACTAATTCGATGAGACTGATTAACAGAATAAGAGCACGATGGGTTTCGTTTTCTGGTTATTATTCATCACCTCGTATATCAAAAACTGCATACTTGAAACAACTTATAAAAGAGCGGCATCGTCCGTTATATAAAAACTGCTTGTTTTTAAACAACTTATAAGAAAGCGGCATCGTCCGTTACTCTCTCTTTCCGATCCGCCGAGCCCGTCGTCTCTCTTCGGCTCCCCTGCTGCGAATCTCCTCTCTTCCGCTTTCCCCTCTCTTCTCTATCGCCCCCGCCTGTCAATCAACTCTTTCGCCCCCCAACCGCGCTCTCCGGTTCGTTCCCTCTTTCCTTGCTCCCCTTTCTGCCTTCTCTCCCCTTCACCCTTTGACAGGCGTGGCCTATGCTTCCACTCCCTTGGGTCTGTCGGCTGTCAATCGTTTCTTAATGGCAACTTTATAAAATAGATCTATACTATATTAATATTGATTGTTCTTTCTCTACATGTCCCCACTCTTTAAGCTGCTGGTATACAGGTCGTGCATCAGAAAGCATAGATGGCTTTTAGGTGCGTTCATCCTAACAGTTCGTTATAACACTAAGTCTATTACATGAGCACAGGCGACGGAGCATAGCGAGCTGTGTAATGTCTTTTATTTAGTTATTTCTCGCCATCGTTGCTGCTGCGTCACCAGGCTGGATAACACTTCGAACTATGTAAATCAGTTATCTAAAACATAAAAAAAACACAAAACAAGTACCCCTGGTCGTTGCTGTATGATCAGCGTCTACTCTTTCATCGCTGAACCCGACGCCAAACCAAGTAACTCGAATCTATGTAAACACTCGTGAACAATGTGAAAATATATGCTAAGTAAAGAAAACACTATTTAGACCATACATAATGACCACCTTAATCCTAATTGGTCATATAGGCTCGAGATAATCCATCAGTAAACATCAAAAAGCTCGGGACAAGCCTCCTGCCATGGCATGTGTGCCTCCCAGTATAGAATTAATTCCCAATTTCGATTTAAAATCGTTCTGCTGGGTTGCCGAAGCCCATCTTCTCTTCCTCCATGACTCCTCTTCCTTCCTATTCTCGTTATCGACCATATCACTGTCTCTTGCTATAGTCATGTTCCAATAAGCTCCTTTGGCTGGCCTCCGCCAGTCTAAAGCATCTGCTCTATGCCTCATGCTATCACTTCTCCAATCAGTCGCACAAGATCTGCCCTCATCTTGTCTCTTAAATCTCTGATCCATCCGATTTCCTACTTCATGCCATCTGCTTCTTCTTCTTCTGGACTCATTTGTATTCCTGTTGGAATAGAACCAATTCTTCTTGTTTGGTTTAGCACCTCTGTGACTCGTCCAAGTATAGTCGTGCGCCAATTCAAAAGCCCTCTTCCTACATGTAGGTGTTACGTTTAACGGTAATTGATTCTGCACGTTTGCTCCGTCTTTGGCTCTAGGCAACTTATCTAGCCTACAAAAGCGACCGCTATCTACTATATGCTTGTCATCTCCTTTCAGTTTCGCCCCACGTGTTCCTAGGTCGGACAGCATAGACAAGTTCCGCTGTGCCTTCTTCAAAGCTCCAGACACTTCATTAATTATTTCGTTTCCGACGTTATCGGCTTGTTCAACAGAATCGGGTTGGATTCCATTAGTTCCAGATGTGACCGGCGCATCATCACCCGCGATCTGTGGTGTCGAGTGACTTTGGTCATATACTGCCCTCTGTTCCACGTCGGTACTCTGCCCTTCTGATGTCCCTCGGTCTACCCGTGTATGATCGCCCTCCTGATCTCTCCCGCAGACCCCATCAATCATTTGATTTTCTTCGCTATCAGCCTCTTCCGCTGAAACGTGTTGGGTTTCATTATTATTAGCAGATGTGGCATCCGCGGCTGCTCTCTGTACCTCTGTGCGTCTGTGGTCTTGTTTATGACTTCCCTGCCTCCGTGCGTCTTCGGAAGTCTGCCGAGCCTGGTCATTTACGTCGTCCAGTCCCTTCCGGTGATTTATTTCAATTACTGCGGGTGTCGCGTCAACGATTGGGGCTTCTCGTGTTACCCCATGGTCGTCATCTGGTTTTACACCCTGTGCCTTTGAACTCGAGCTGTCATTAATTAGCGTCAATTTCTGGCATTCGTTTCGCCCTCCGTCTTGGGTCTCTGTGTTTCCTCCTTTCTTGCATAGGCCTTTCAGTGCGCTGTCGGTCGGGTTTGTGGCCCCCTTGCGCTGTCGAACATTGCTGCTGTACTCTGGTCTGGTAGCCGTGAACGCCTGTGAAATGTCGTTAGGTCTTGCGTCTTGTCGTGTCCCTACCGGATCAATTAGACTAGGGTTGTTTACAAAGACTTCGCTTCCCAAAATTATACTTACAGGCAATCCTGGAACTATTCCTGCTTCTACTTTCACTTTACGGTCTGTGCCGAATTTAGGGGACCATATCTCGATTTCACATGTTGAAAAACATTTTACAAGCCCAAAAGCACATTGAACCTTTAAAGGCTTTCCTCTGGCAGAAGACTTGCCCCTTGCCAATTCAGAACTAATAAGGGAAACCTGTGAACCCGTATCCCGAATTGCTTCAACATGCACTCCGTCAACAGTAACTGGGACCAAAAAACGTTTCTGATACTCGATAACTTTGCCACAAATTGTCTTTGGCCGTACAAAATTCACTTGTGGGTGCTCTTGTGGATGGAACCTGCTATTGTTATGATTGTAAGACTGGGCTCCGTACTCCGTCCTAGCACCTTGATCTGGTTGCCCATACCTTGTTTGCATGTGCCTTGTGCTGGCACCATCATTAGTTTTATTCCATGCGGGTTCTCTACTGAAGGGCGCCCTACCTCCCCACTGGCTTTCTCTCGTTTCAGCACCCTGCGACTTAAATTTTTGCGCAGGCCTGTGGTCTCGTTGGGCTTGCATTCTCCCTTCTATAGCACATTCAAACTGCAAGTCTGCGTAGTTAGCCAGCTCCACTGAGGTCTTGGGTTTACGTGCCTCAACGAAATACCTTGTTTCAGGTGCTAAAGACTCACGTAATCTCTCGAGAATAATATCATCCTTTAGGCTTATGAAATCATTCACTCCCTTGCATTCCAAGTAGTAATCAAAAGTGTCTTTCAAGTTCTCTAGTAACTGTGCATATGTCTGCCTTCCAGATCTATGCATCGTTTTAAACCGTTCTAAATAATGTTTCGCATTCATACGACAAGCATGCATCAGGGCTGTTTTTGTCTGTCTGTAATCTGTACAGGTTTCCATTGGCAACCTGTTAAAATGCAAACGCATTTGTGAGTTTAGCAGGGATGGCAGAATTCTGGCCCATTTGCTTTCGTCAATGCCTTGAAGGCAAGCAACCTTTTCGAAAGAAAGGAAGAATGCTGCTGGATCCTCTCCCTCGGTCATGTTAGGCAGTTTAGTGTAAGTAGAAGGGGTAGAAGATAGTTCAGTCGCAGCAACAGAAGCACTAGACTGTAACAGGCCTAATTGTGCCTTTGTCTGTAGCAACTCCATCTCTACCTGCATCCGTTCCTTTTCTGCTTGGGTCCTTTCCTTTTCTGCTCTGATCAGTTCGAGCTTCATCTGGTCTCCCCCTACTTCCTCCTCTGTCTCAGCTTCCTCCTCTTCTTCTTCGGGTCCATTTTTTTCGTATTCTTCTAACGTGGCAATCATCGCCTTCCGAGTTAGCCCATGGTGATTTATATTTCTTTTCTCGCATTCTTCCTCCAACCGTCCTTTCTTCATCTTTCCAAACATTATGAAGTGTACGCTGTGTGCACTGAAATCACCTGCACTTATAAGCAGCCAACAGGGCTTACAATGAAACGATCACTCTGCCAACAGGGCAAACTGTAGTTATAAACTACTTTCACTTTATCTTTAAACAACAACTTTCCTTTAACTCTACTTCATTTGCATCCGCACAGTTTACACGTTTTAAACAGCTTCCCACTCTACATTCGTCAAACACAATTAAAAACGCTCACGATAACAGTCTCAGCCAACCTAACACAGCATTACATGGCTTCATTCACACAACTGGTGTTATAAGGCTCACCCGGTTTATTCTTCAGCTTTCTCTGGACGTGTGGCCCCGAAGGTTGCTCGCGTCCTCTGAGAATTCCGGAAGCTCGGCGCCGTATTCGCTGATCCTTCGTCGTTCGTCGTCCTTCTTCTCCAGGGATAGTCGCCAACGTGGTCCTGCTGACGTCGTCACGTCCAAGTTCCGCGTGGATCCCGAGTTTCGCCGCTGTAGCTGTTCTCCTCCTCTCGCTTCCCGTCTTTCCGTTCCTCCTCGATATTTTTTTCAGATACGTGTCGCCCAACAGGTTGCGTCGTTTCTGTTGAGATGCGTGTATAGGAGAAAGCCTCTGTTCTTTTGTTTAGTAGAGAGAAACAGCGTCGTACTTCTGTCTCGTCTCAAACTAAAATCCAGTCCCTTCCTCCTCGGTGAATTGTTTCGTCTTCTCCGCAGAATCGCCGTTCTTCCTCGGTTAATTGTTTCGTCTCCTTCAGCCGAATCGTCTTCAAAGTCTCTGTTCGATTTTGTTTATTGTTCGTAGAGACAGGCAGCGTCGTACTTCTGCCCGATCTCTGAACAAATCCCTGCTGTCACAATGTACTGAAAAAGATTGTTTCTTCTACTATCTTTCAGTATCTTGGTGGTAGCGGTACTACGTGTACTATGTGGCTGAGCGCAGGCTATATCTCTTCGGTAGCGCGTCGGTCTTTAACTAATTCGATGAGACTGATTAACAGAATAAGAGCACGATGGGTTTCGTTTTCTGGTTATTATTCATCACCTCGTATATCAAAAACTGCATACTTGAAACAACTTATAAAAGGAGCGGCATCGTCCGTTACTCTCTCTTTCCGCTCCGCCGAGCCCGTCTTCTCAGAAAGCTCATCGGCTCCTCTCTTTCCGCTCCGCCGAATCCGTCGTTTCTCTTCGGCTCCCCTCCGCTTTCCCTTTCTCTCTTCTCTATCGCCCCCGCCTGTCAATCAACTCTTTCGCCCCCCAACCGCGCTCTCCGGTTCGTTCCCTCTTTCCTTGCTCCCCTTTCTGCCTTCTCTCCCCTTCACCCTTTGACAGGCGTGGCCTATGCTTCCACTCCCTTGGGTCTGTCGGCTGTCAATCGTTTCTTAATGGCAACTTTATAAAATAGATCTATACTATATTAATATTGATTGTTCTTTCTCTACACGCCCCTACCAGATTGCCTATTCAGAGGCGCTCCCGACTACAGCGCGGACACTGAATCGGAGTTTCACGCCGAAGCGCACTTGAAGGACTTTTGCCCAGGGTCCCTACGCGGCGGCTTTGAGGTGGATTCGAACCCGCAACCCTCCAGCTGCAAGGCACCGAACATACCCCTATACCACCGCGCCCCAGTTGTATTGTGTTGTGTTGTATTGTATTGTACTCCACGTTTATATTGCGACCGAGCCACCCGCAGTAAAGATCCGAGAAATTAATCTCTGATAAACCGACCGACCCGGAATCGAACCCGGGCCGCCGGCGTGGCGAGCGGGCTACCAACCCACTCGGCCACTCAGGATCTCAGTGGTCAGTGTCTGTTGTTCCATTACCAAAAACTGTCCAAACACTTGGGGTCTCACCTTCCAATCCCACCTAACAAACATTTGCAAATTTTTCTTCTATCATATCAGGGATATACACCACATAAGGTCTCTTCGTAACAAAGATTTGTCACACACTGGCTCTCTTGTCTGCTCTCGCCTCGGTTATCCTAGCTGTGTTTGCAGGCATAAGATATCTTGACGTAAGCAGGCTTCAACGCATTCCAAATTCTTTGTCTTGAGTGGTGCCGCAACTCCACTGCCCTACAAATATTTTTGTTTCTGGCTATACATCGTTGAATTGAGTATATCTTAGCCTGTGGATAGTTTATCATCGTGAGCTACAAATCCAACGATTTACCGCAGGACTAGACCAATTTTTCTACGTTGACGTTGCGTTGAGAAATAAAAACATTGGCACATCTATGAAGCCTATGACCTTCTCTTCTTCGTATATGAATGTAAGAATTCAATTTTCTAAAAAGGAACTTCGTTGGACTTAATTCACGCAAGAATACATGTGAATTAAGTAGATTAATATCTCACATTTTCAATCACCGAAATGCAACGAATTCATCAATCTACACAACTTGAGTCGAGCATTAATGCATTATGGCATGGAGAGCAGCGTTGCTCACAATGCAGTAAGGATTATAAGGTTCAAGTAAAGGTTACAGTTAATTGCAATGGACACGGACCGTACGCCACGGTAGCCTACCGCTAAGTCGCTAACCTGGTAAAGTTGAAGGCATGGTGCTTTTGACAGTATTCTCTCCATTTTACAATGTTGTCGCATGCCAACTCGCAACAGCGATATTTATTATCGTTTTCATGCGGCATAGTATTTTAGTACTGTTAATGAAATACGTAAGTGAAAGCATATTTTTAAGTTGAAACCAATGTAAATTTTATTTTTGCCACAACTATGCAGACGATAATGTCGCACGATTAAGTGCGAGAACTAAATAAACACAATAAACGAATATATATGATGAAACTACATAACACATTAAGTACAGTACGTGTGTTAACAAAATCGAGTGACTCAATTGGACGGTGTCACCGGTGCACACTAATTTATACAAAGAAAAATTAGGTCTGTAACTTGTAGAAAGTGTGATAAAAATTGAAAAACCACCCCTCTGTTTTTCACTCTGCTCAATTTGCGCCCGCCCTGTATATGGATAGAAGCCTTTGTTCGGGAGGGTAGCGGGAAGCGATCCCGTGTCCGTGCTGATCTTCTGCTCTTCCTACCAGAGTGTTACCATTACCCTAAAACTAAAATTGTAGGACCTATTCGTTTAAAACAACAATGCCAATTCGTACGAAAACTTGTTTTACCTGCAAATTCTATATACCTAAGTAACTTGATCTCTGCCATCTCTCTTTCGTATACGAACAGGTGAATGGCTTTAAAGTAACTAACTGGCCTGCATAGTGAAAAGTTAAATACACCTGACAATAGGCTACGTTTCTGGATTTTTCGCAGATAAACGCCTGGTAGACCTATAAGGTTAAAATTGGCTGGTCTGATAAACTTCTCTATCCCAATTCTCGTTTCAATTTTATCGGCCACTAACACTAGTCTTGCTGATGTTCGAAAACTGGTTTTTTACTCAGTGGGTGAAAGCTCTCTCCGTAACACCGTCCCAATAAGCCTATATCTTTCCGTCTGCATTTGATCATGTCATATAGGCTAGTTCAATCCGTGCTAAGAAAGCCGTCTCTCAACTCAGATGAACTTCCTTATAATTATACATAGGGCCTACCCACCTCACGTTTAAAGTTTGTATCGACAGGGATGGGCAAATTACTTGGCAAAATGTAATTCAATTGCAAATTACAAATTACTTTGGGACATTAAATGTAATTTCAAATTACAAAATACATGGGAAATGTAATTGAATTACAAATTAACAAATTACAAATTGGGCAATTTCAAATAATTTCAATTAGGGCCTACTTAATTTCAATTAGGCCTACTGCCCATCCCTGTGTACGCTGGCGGCCTCTTACCTCACCATCACGGCAACAACAGCAGGCGCGGCAGCTGAAGCCGCCGCCACAAGAAAGCAGGCCAAATATCAGGTCCTCAGCAGCAACTACGCCTTTGTCCCGTTGGCACTCGAAACATTTGGCCCCATCAATTGCTTAGGCCTTGATTTTATTTCTGATCTGGGGCGTAACCTGACCCTAGCAACCGGAGACCCGAGGGAGTCGTCTTTTCTGTTTCAACGACTCTCTATAAACGTCCAACGCTTCAATGCCGTCGCGTTCCGGGGAACCTTTTCTGACAAAACGACTGACAACACCATTCCAGAATATTAATCTTCTCCAGCAGTCTCCGGACTTTTAGGCCACCTGAGGGATCCTTGATAGGCCCTACCTCGGGTAAAAAAAAAAAAAAAAAATAATAATAATAATAATAATAATAATAATAATAATAATAATAATAATAATAATAATAATAATAATAGGCTAATAATAATAATTATACCTAATAATAATAATAATAACAATGATTATAATATCGCTAGTAATATCTAAGTCCCTACGGGGCAAATATAATAATAATAATGATGATGATGATGACAATGATGATGATGATGACGACGACGACGACGACGATGATGACGATGACGATGACGATGACGATGACGATGATGATGATGACGATGATGATGATGATGATGATGATGATGACGACGACGATGATGATGATGATGATGATGATGATGATGATGATGATGATGATGATGATGATGATGATGATGATGATGATGATAACTTCCAACACAAAATCCAATCCTCTTAACTCCAAGCACCGCTAGATTCCAGTGCAACAGCCACAAAAGCATGCGTTCGGGTGATTGTGGCGTAGGCTTATATCGATCTTTATGCAGCTGTCTGCCCACTCTGACCCTCTGGCAACCGGACTTGGACCTCCCTCCGACTAGGCCTACCCTTTGGACAACGGTGACGACAATCCCTCTGATTCGACACAGCGCTCGTGAATTATAGGCGCTTGGCTCTCGAGCGTTGCTTAACCCATTTTCTCCTTGCGCACCCTGAGAGGATGCATAGCCTACAAGGCTACAAGCATTTGCCAAAAATTTTGTTAACCGGCTTGAACTAAATAATATTACTTGATTATCCCATTTGTATTGAGTTTATTAAACAATGTATGTAGCGTTTCTCTAGTTTTAATGTCTCTATCCAAAAAATGGACGTTGATTTATCAAGAAAATGACGTTATGAGGCTAAACAGCACGATAAAAAAAGGAAATAATTTACGACGCCAAACTACACGATTACCCTATTGTGGGCATGGCTGCCTACTTGTTGCCCTTAGGCTTGAACGCAACTTTAAATTTTTCAAAACATTATTTTTATGTTACTTCATGAAGGCTTGTAGGCTTGTATGACTGTGCCCAATAGCTTATGTTAAGTGTAATTCGGCATATTAACAGTACTGTCGTATCTGGAACGTATAATTTGAAACGTCATATACAAAAACGAACGCGTCATAGAATTCCGTTACAGATTCAATATAAGCTGGTTTTTGTGAATTCATTTCATTCGTGAATTCATTTGTCAATGAACTACTGTTCGTAAATATAAACGGACGCCGATTAGATCCTAATTGTAAAAAGTAAGCTTATATAGTTTAGCATAGACCACGGATTGTACAACGCTCTACACAAGTATTATGTCGACGTCGAGCGTGGAAATTGGCCCGTTCGCCAATCTGGAGTTGCCTCCAGAGACCCCGAGGGTGTGTATTCATTTCGGTTATCTTTAAATTTTGTCCCAAATTCTTTTTTTTCTTTATGGTGAGTCCCCATATTAGACCCATGTTAATCCCCCCCGGCAAGAATTTAGTATCGGGGTGCGTGTATTTTCTCCCGTCATTTTAGGCGTCGTGAGTGTCGGTTAGGGTCAGGGTTAGGGTTAGTGTCGTCTTTAGAAAACATCGTACCTTCCGCGCAGCATGCCAAAAGATGCCGTCCGACGCCCGTAAACTTACGCACCCCGCCTGTTCATACGGTCCACAAAACATACATGGTGGCCTATTGCACTTAGTGAAGTCTTAGTCCATAATCCAACGATTGCATTATCTATCCAACCGACTCATAGGCGCCGACTTTTGGGTTTGTCTCTGGGTGCCACTGCCTGGTTTCTACCCCCAAGTCCCCGCTTGATTACTGCAACATTTTTTATATTCTACTTTGCCATAGGTGACTTTTAGTGCATTTTTGGGGGAAAGAAAATTGTTTTCTTGTCAAGGGTTACGTGATAATAAAAAGTATTTGAAACTCATGTGACGGTGACTGACATCATTACAGTGCAACATTACTGCTTACAATACATGTTTCGAAATTTGTGTATGTATAGCCTGTCTTATACAGAACAAATTTTTTTACAGGTAACAGGCTGTTACTGTTTAGTGAATTACGTAATTGGTCTACAGGCTATTAAAAGCTATGAAAAAAAGACGGTAAATAGTATTCATACAATGTTAAGACCACAATGGCTCAATCCAGGTCCTTTGTGTGCATAGGTCCCTCTCTATGGAAGCGACTTCCTCCTTCTCTACGGCTCTACAATCCTCTCTAGTAGCATCTCTACCTCTTTCTCTCACCTTAAAACCTTCCTTTTTTCCTCGTAGTACCTCGCACTGGGAGCGCTTCTGAAAGGCTTATGCTATGAGAAGCGCTTTATAAATGATCAAATACAATACAATGCATAGTTCATTACTGCTTGTGAAGAATACAATTGGTGGAGTGTATTTATTACATGTGAAATTATTGCGTCTAACACTTCAGCGTTAGATTTAGATAAAATAGCTAGCAATTGTGTCTTAAGTTCAGGTCTGTACACAGGATTTTTTGGACATGTAGGATTGCAATGTGGTTAAGTCATTCCTGTGTTATGGTAGACCTGAGATAAGTTTTAGGTCTACGAAGGGTTGACCCGGCTGAGAATAAACGCTCAGCTGTGCATGTTGTGACAGGAAGTGCTAAGCAGAAGAGCTCAGCTAGTTTTGGTAAGAGTTCTGACAGTTTAATCATGTCTTGTCCTGATTCATGAAAGACATTTAAGGCATCATGTGGGGACGGTCTCAGCTCGTGAAAGAAATTTGTACATCTGACACAGGAGAAGGTTAATGTGGAACTGTAGACATTGTCGCACAAGCCCGCTTGCTTTGGCACCTGCTTCAGTTTTGCCAGATTCAGACAATTCATCCAGGAACTGCAAGAGACTAGAATAGTTGTTGATAACTGTCTTCAAAGACAGTGCTTGAACGATTGACTAAACTATTGTGAGATCATGCAGTGTTCGGTATTTGTGCTGTACTGCTTCTCAAGTTGTGAGATTACTGGAATACAATGTAAAAATTTGAATTTAAGGTCTGAATTCTTCTGGGTGCCAGGCACCCACTGAACTTTCTCTCTGGGTGCATTGGCACCCAAGGGTCCCAAGGAGTCGGTGCCTATGAGCCGACTTCATATTATAATGACACAGGTTAAGTTGTTTGCCAGCAAATTTGGTACTGGCCTAAGCAGAGGAACAAACAGCAGGGCATACCACGTGTCCAGTACTAGGATTTGTCCAATACCAGCTCTAGTGCCTAAAATAGAAAATGAGTGCCGCCTCTAAATTCCACTATGCTATCTTTAAATGCCACAATGGAACTTGGGAGCAGTGCATAGGTTACACAATTAAAAGAAACTTGGTCGAAATCCAACCTAAAGTCAGAAATGCTAGCAGGTAGACTAAGTTGTGGATATGCATGTTGGAAAAACTGAGGGTAACCACAGTAGTTAAACAACTGACCTGTTTTGTTCACATGTATTTCTAATACTAGAACTGTGTCATGGGCACCCACACATAGGGGCAAGAGGGGGAACTTGCCCCTCCCCTGGAAAATTTATACCTATTTTTTAACTACTACTTTTTGGTGTTTAACAAATTTCTTTGCACTGAAGCACTAAGTTAAAACAATATCTAAACAAAAGTTGTTTGTATAGTGCTTTAAATTTTACATTTAAAAACCTGTATGTGAAATGCCCATGTTCTTAATTTCTTGTTTTGTATTTTTCAAGCTCTTGCCAAAAAATTTAAACGTGACCATTGTGTTTTGCCCCCTCCTGCAAAAATTTCTGCGGGCGCCCATGAACTGTGTGGCATATATTGTATTGATTTGCATTGTAATATGAAGAATACTTATTGGTTATTCTTTTTAAAACTCTGTTGTAGGAGTTGAGTGAGCATCGAGATGCAGCTGGATGTTCACATTCTTCGTATGAAACTAGTTGGAAACACAGTCGTTCTTCCAAGCATCCACTTCAGAACTTTCCAGATCTGAAGATGCCTTCTGTGATTGGCCATGTCTGCCTTGGATGCAAGGCTCGTGGAACTATGGTAAGTCCCTGAACAGTTTGCTCAGGTGATGTTAAGATAATTTCATTAATATGAAGGAGGCAATGATGCCATGAGTAGAGTTATTAGACATTTTATCACCTGTTACTAGTGTGATCTAGTGGCTTCTATAGCACCAATGCCACTAGATGGTACCAAAATGCAAATTACAATATGGGATCAGTCTGGTCAGATTGAGAGCAACGAAGAAACCAGCTCATGCAACCCTTTGAACTAATACTGAGATGATAACCAAAATGTCCTGCTGTGAGCTCAATATGAGACTGAGACATTTGCTTGCATTCTGAGCCGAGATCATGACCAAGAACAAAACCTATGGCCTTCGAGAGAAGACTGAGATGTTTGGCCTTCTGAGACAAGAATGAGATCAGACCTAGTTTGAGACATCTTTGTAAGTTCATTTTATTGTCAGCGAACTGCATAACTATTCCTATGATAGCACTTGTGATCATCCGTTCATACTATGAATTGTAATCATACTGCAGTGTGTCAGTTTGAAATAATAAATGAAGATTATTATTATTAGTATTACTGGTTAATAAACTGGTCTCCCTGACATGGCTTTGTGGGGTGCTGAGAAAGTTAGAAGATTTACATTACATTTGATGGTGCTGTTGTTAAGGTTGAGACATCTCAGAAATGAAGTGTATTTAATATTTCTTTGATATAGCTCAATGGCAACAAACTTCTGGTTATGGTGAATGACAGGTCTGCAATAAAATGTCAGTGTCCATAAGCTTGGAACTAGAGTATATATCAGTGGAGTGTACATCAATATGTCCATAATCATGATAGTGTAGGCATACATCTTAAGGAGTATGCATCATCTCCCCTCTTAAGAATGTTAGGGTATGGCTTTTAATGTAGGGAAAATCCTCTTGGTTTTGAGTCCCATATGAATTTTAATTTATCTACAGTCCCTTTGAAAGGGACCATTTCCCAGAAACTGTTCTGTACTTCTAATAAACAGCTTTGATTTGATTTGATTTGAAGGTAAGTCCCTCATGGATGGATTGTCTATCTTCATCCTCTTGTTAGCTTCACCAACCAATTTTGCTGTCTAGCGTAGATTTCAACTGATCCTGAACTATGATGGGATTGATCTGGCAGAATATTTGTCTGCACCAATACCCTTGCGGATAGTGGTTTCCCGATGATTCCAGATGCTGGCTTATTTTCAAGATTTAAACATTGGCTAGGACGGTCCATATGTGAAGACCCTAAATGGCGTGGCACCCATTCAAATGGGCAAGCGGTGGTGACGGATCTCACCCGATCAATTCATTAGAAAATGAGCAGGGTTGAGGCCATAAGTTCACTGTATAAAAACATACATTTGCATTTTCCAGAAAGGCCAGAAGCTTGACATCCTTTGTATCAATACCCACAAATATGGGCATTGACCTGTTCCAATCAATTGCCCCACCAAGGAGTTGCCAATTTCCACTCTTCAGACCAATCTGGCATGCCTTCTGGTGATGGCTTTGTTTAGAACAGAAGTTGCAAGCTGTGTATTTTGCAGTTCTAACAGGACAATTTGCTTTCGTATGACTTGCCAGCAAACCAATAACAAGTTAAGAGGCCCAGTTAGAGTTGAAGCAAATATAAAACAGTGCTTCAAAACTTCATAATATTAAAGTTCATGGGATCATTGCCAACAGTTCAATATATCCAAAGTTCAAAATATGTGGGAAATTCACATCAAACTTTTTCCAACTCCATGTGAACTGTCTTCATGAACGGGGGCCCGTGGCGCATTGGATAACATCTGGCAAAGAGACCGAGAGGTACCGAGTTCGAGCCCCCGTTTGGCGGATATGCTTTGTGTTTGCAGGCTGTCTGTTCTGTTAGTAGTTAAGATTTGTGTCTTGTGAATTGCATAGCCTAATTGTACACTGTGACCGGTTGCGGTTTGTCAACCGGATTGTTGAATAAACGAAAATATATATACTGCTAATATGTTGTTTGCTAATAATAGTAACTTCATGTTAAACAAAAACAAATATCATGGTTTAAAAATTGTACATGCATCTTGATTTTTAACCGTGAAACCATTTCGGCAGCATAACTGATTACTACAAACCTGAACTGGAAGCTGTTAGAAAAGTTGCTAAACATGAATTCGGTGTTGTTAGAAAAATTTGAATAAATATCGAATATGAATTAATAGTGAAATCAAGATCGAATAAATTTTGAACTTGAAAGTTGTTGAAATAGAATGATGGCTAAAGTGTAGCAAAGAGTTCATGTAAAGATGGGACCAGTAATGGCAACCAGGTTTGTCCAGGCCTGCTTACATCATACTACAAGACCATTCTTGATCTCAGCAAACTGGTCCACTGGAACTTCCTCTGAGGATTGCTGGAATCATATATGTCTTATTATAATCCACCTTGAAGACAACATGCTGAAACATAACCTTCAACACTTTGTAACATAGCAACACATCTGTTGTCGTACAAAGATAGATTCTTTCTCTTTGGTGATACCAATTTTAAAAATGTACAGTCACACACTCTTGTATTATAGATCATACTGACAGCTGAGTAGGCCTAACTGTATGTGGAGGCTGGTCAGTCTTTGTACAGTGGGGCTGCAACTATCATGGCTTTAGAGGCTATAGGTTAATAGTGAAATCAGTGGCCATGAATGACTGACCAGGGTTGTTATTCACCAGTCAGCTTAAACTAAGCCAATACCATGAAATATCAGAGTGAGAGTGGTTTTATACCTTGAATTTACCTTCCATATATTTGCTAGTCAGTAGTTCATAATAGGACTGAAAGATGCATTTACAATGAGTAATATGCAAGTAACTGAGTTATGGTTCTATTTCTATTTACATTGGGGCTGGACCATTGGTTGTTATTCTGTATAGCTGGAAGATCTATATATTCCAGTTTGCTGAAGTTACTGTGTATTTACACATGGTTGTTTCTTTCAGAATCCACTTTATGTTGCAAGTATTATCTTAAGTTTTATCTTAGGTTAATTAGATGTTAATTGATTTGAATAGTAATATCTGTTTGGAAGGATGATGCTATAGGCAGTGGAGCTACTGTGAATATGTGCCCTAATTGCTATCTGTTGTTGTTTTAGTTAATCACAAAGCCACAAAGTCATCAATGCACCGATGGTGGAAACTTCAGTCATTTGGTGGAAGTTGCTGCATATGGATGCCCTAATTGCTTCACTCTCTTTCCCTCTGGCGTTGAAGCTGCGCTTCATATCTATGAATGCAGTCGACAGCATATGTTTTCAGATTATATTGGTAACTGCTCTTCAGCTAATTATCATTTGCAACAGACGTAATTGTAATATTTTTTAAATTCTAATTACAAATTTATATGATGTCACTTCAAGAGAAGCTCTTCAGAGTCAGCAAGAAACCACGATCAAGCAGAATGGTATTTGGGTGATTATGGAACAGAGGCAATGCAAGGCCAATGATCTGATGCCATATGCTAGACAACCTATGCAAATCTGTGGAAGTTCAGGCAGGATCACCTGGTCACCTTACAAAGGAGAGTGTAACAAATTATCTGTTTAGCACCATGCAGAAGTCAAATCAGTTTCCTGTGAGAGGTCTTTCCTCTGATCATTTACTCAACATGTTTACTTTGTACACAAAGCTGTTGAGACTTGGGCCCTTGCTTGACTTGTGGCACGTTGTGTGATACTGTGGTGTTTATTTATAGTATTGAGATCGCTTAGAATCTTTACTAATCATGTGTTTATTTTGTGCAGTGTCTAAGAATGAGGGATTTGGCAAAGTGGTGCTAAGCAGCTGTATATGAAGAATGTGCTAAGTCTTTACAGAGCATCCAAGTTAGGGGAAGCACAGACCTCTGCTGTCTCCATTGCTTGGCATATGTAATTGTCTTCTTTGTAACTCTAATTGGAAATGTTCTATAATGTCACTTCATTAGAAACTACTCAGATAAGCTTTCTAAGCTAGCCTAAATGATGCATTGCTATATTTTATTAAGTACAAAATGTTATGTTACTAGTGGCAGGCTTAGGGTGGGTAACCCTAATGTGGGCAGGTTCCTAACATGGGCACCCCCTTGAATCTCAAAATATAGACGACATACGGTGGTGCCTTCTAGGAAATATTATTAACTATAAGTATTGCTGTTATAAAACAGCAACGTATGTCGGCGGAAAATTGCGCTTCGAAAGTAAGAAGTAAATGTTTTTAGCATGCCAGTTTTCTATAATGTTCGATATACGGTTCAGTAGCTGTGGGCGCGTTGTTTTTTAATGTATTTTCAATCGGTTTTTTGCAGATGTTTGGTGAAGTGTAGCTTTTTCGCCCCATGTGAGCGATAATGAGGGAGAAAGTAAGCACACTTTAAAAAAATTTTTCCTAGGGGGGTATTGCGTAGAGCCTAATTTGGGCACCATTGGGTGTTCCTAATTTGGGCAGTGTATGAGGCCAAATTTACTACTATATTACACGTTAATATTGGGTAAAGCTTATTCTTAATTTGGGCAGTGCCCATTCTAGGTAACTTTGTATGCCCAAATTGAGGCCATATTTACTACTATAATTATTACACGTTAAATATTTAGTGTTCAAATTAGGGCACCATGTCCTAATATGGGCACTTTGAGGGGTGTGTCATTTTTTCTGCACAACTAATATTGCTTTGCAATCTATTGTATGTATTCAATATATTTTCATTACCTACTGTTTCAGCTAACCAAACAACACCAAACAATAAGTATACGTGTCAAAATCAATATGATACGAGCCTTTAATCCTTAAGGTGCCCAAACAAGGGAACTATACCCTACAACTTTGAACAAACCAAGCAGCCAATGTTCCATGCAAGATGCAAGTTATTGCTATATGTTGTAGCCTGATGTTGTTTTCACAGCACAATTTATTTAAACCGGATTACTGATACATGTTAAGATTAACTTGTCCAAGATCGGGTTCTTGAATCAAGGTGGTATGTAGAATTTAGGATATGAGGTGGAATGCAGAATGTAGGATATATTCTGGAATGTAGAACTGAAGCTGATAACTAGATAGGAGGTATTAAATTGGAGAATTAGAAACAGTGGCACAAACGTGAGTCAAATATAATAGCTAGTTACAAACCAGTTTTGTCTGGCCTAAGCCCCAATCATACTGTGAAAATATCATATGATGTGTGTTGGCAAAAAAAATGTTAATTAAGCCAGCCTAAATGGTTGTGGCTGATGAAGAACTTGAATCAAGTTATTAATTTCTTAATTTGTAACTTCTATAGCGCTGGTGGCTAAGGCACTTTCCTATTTCCAGTTCTTTTATACATCGTTATTAATTTTAGTGTAAGATATGAGAATTATTTTGTTGTTCTGTAGCAGGCAAAGAATTCCAACCACAAATGCCTGTTCTAATCCCAATGACATTCATCAAACACGCATTGGAGAAATATCATAACCAGATGTGGCATGTCCAGTGTTTAACGTGCAAAATGGAATTGGGGATTTGGCACAGCGAGTTTGAAGCACTGCATTGTGAAATTTCAGCGGATCATATTCATACCGGACATACCCTTCTACTAGCACGCAGATATATGGTAAACCAGTTTGATTTTTGGCAATTTGACATATTTAATGTATATCTACCAGATTATTATTCATAATTTGAATTCATTAAAAAAATTAAATTGACAGAACATAAAATTGTAATGATCCCCACAGAGCGAAATAAAGCAAAGCCCTAAAAGAAACCATTTTCACCATTCACCACTTATTGTTTGGCAGTTATGCTGTTGGGTACAAATGTTTTCATCTGAAGTTATGCTGGTTCAATTTTAAATATAATTGTGTTTTTCTGCTGAACTTGAGGTGGAATCAGTGTATGCCATGTATGGGAACTTATATATCACAGCTAATAGCTGCGGTGATAGCTTCTCCCATGTCCTTTCCATGCTACTTTTATTTAATGAACAGTACAAGTTCAGACTGTGTGCTCCAATGAGTAGCTGCAAGTCAAATTTAGGATTAGTTCATTGAACTGATTGATCCAGAGTGTATTGCAGAGAGTGTTTTGTTTGTCTTTATGCATTGCAATAGGCTTATAAATTATGTTAATAGAGTTTTATTATTTTGCATTATGTCTTGATACTATCACTCATTACCATCTGATGTTGCCTACAGTCAGGTAGTTTAGAAATGGGGTGGAATTTGAACATGTATGGTGTCATCAAATGGAAAAGCAAACAAAATAAGCCATGGTAGTATTGTTGGACCACCGTAGTTTGACATGTCAAGCAAATGCTGTGTAAACTGTGTGCACTATTGTCTTGAAGTCATTTATACATGACTCTTGATAGGTGCCATATAAATGAGTTATTAATCAGTTTGTTGTATAGTAAAATTTATTTGCCTGTACATATTTTGTGTGTGTAGCCCGACTTCATGACATCTGTACTAGAAAAGAAGTATATCTGTACCCATTGTGGATGCCTTTTGGATGTCTTTCCTTCTACAAAGATCCATCAATGTTCAGACATGGAAAATGGGAATGTCATGAAAGTCAGTGGTATGAACCTCGAAGATGTCATTCTGTGCTCCGTACTAGGTTCAGAAAAACCAGCTAGGTCAAAGGAGCAACACAGGCTGCAAATAGACTTGTCACGTGGTTCATCTATACAGCATGTGGTTTTGGAAACTGATGAACGACAGTCAACCATTTCTGTGCCACTGCTACATGCTGTATCCATGCTTGTCGAGAGCAAAGCTTGCGATACAGAGTGCATTGAGACGATTATATTAGCAAGTTCATTTCAACGCCTGTTGAACATCGTGCATTCAGATTCCTTTTGTGTTGACATATCGCTTGACGGTGAAGAGCTGATCAAGCAGAATAAGGAAAGTCAGAAAAATCCAGAAGAGAAAACTTCCCATTCACCAAAAGTGATGACGCTTCCACAGAAACGCTCTGCACCAGAAGAAGCCACTGATCAGGATTCTCACCATAAGAAAGCTAATACGGATTGCACCAAAGGGGCCAACTTGTCTGCAGCCAAAGGCAACCGGGACTTAAACATTTCAGCACCAGGGAGTTCTGGTGTGAACTTAGGGTCAACAGATGGTTTGGAGCAATCAAACGCCAATTATCACTTCAAGGATCTCACAGATGTTTCTAAAAGTCGTATAATGAAACCACTAAAGAGTCTGTTCAATTTTGAACCTTCTGAAACCGAAAGCAAAGATCCAAATGTGAAAGTAAGGCCAAAGAACTTGGATACTATGAGCAATATAGTGTTCATGGACTATGACAACTGGAATAAGAGGTTTCCACAGATTCTCAGTGAACTGCCAAAAAACTCAATTCTTTGGATATTTTGGGGCGGAAAAACCAAATGGCAAGAACCTGTGAAGTAAGACATATGATTTTTTATTATAGTTATTTTGCTGGTCGAAACTTTAAAAAACCCAGCAAATAATCTGCACTGCCAAATGCCAACGATAAAGAAGCATTTTCTGCTTAGATTGTTGCAGATTTTGTTAAAACTGTTAGCAATGTATTGTATATATGTATGTGTATGTGAATGAGTTAGCATGCTCTGAAATATTTACAATGTGTTTCAGAACATCTTAAAGGGTTTTCTGTTGATGTCCAGTTTTAAACACACACAAGATGTAAAGTCGTGTTAGATAGAATAGTGATTATACTGGTCTGATGCACAAGTGAATGAAGTATCAGTGCAGTATTTGAGACATTTCTATATTTGTGTAGGTATGTTATCAATAGCTATTTTCTATTAATGTTTACCTACAGTGATACATTTACTAGTCTACTAACTAGAATGCTTTGTATTGATGTGAAGTCACTTTTGTTTAACAGTACAAATAAACTGCCGTGAATGACACTGCATTCACTTGGCTTTGCTTATGAGTTGCCTGCAAATGCACTTTGCTTTGAAGCAGAACATGTATTACCGAGTTTATACAGCTGTAACGATTTGGTGTAGGTCTGGCTGACGAACCAGCCATAAAGAAAGGAGCACATTTTGAATGGACTGAATGCTGAAAAGCATTTGACACTCCTAAGAATATTTTATTAGAGCTAATGTTTTATACTTGATGAAAAGTCACTGTAAAAACTGATAAGATACTGAAAACTTGGAATTTCATGAACCCTTGATGAAAGTGAAAGTGGTGATGCTGAGAATTTTAATTGGATACAAAAAGTAACATTCATTTGCCTTTATGTTCAAAATTGTGTTTGGCTAGTCCAGTTTGTTCAACTAAATCAGAATGATTTGGAAACTGTTTCTTTGTGTCTTTTTACAGCAACGTTATTTATGCTGATGCTAAGAAAAAAGGACATGTCTTTGTTAACCGAAAGTGTGGAGACTCCAAAGACTCTGCGGACTTTGCAATCTGTCTGGAGGTAACTTTCCATCTGCATCACCTATCAATTTGTTATGTAAAATTATTAGAGGGCCTTTGTATTGTTCTACTGTTCATATGTATTAAAATTGGGTACATCAAACTATAGATTCTTTTTGGTAATACATGTACAAGCTAAATGTTTTGTGTTAGGAAGTTTCAGTTTGAGGTATTTATTTTTGGTACATTAGGTAAACCTTTTGTGTGAGGCAACATTGCAAGCAGATGAAGAACATCAGTTCCTTATTAAGTAAATCTAAAGAAGCAGCTTTGGCTTAGCAATTTCATTTTTCATATCCTAAGCTCATGAGGGTTGGTGCCTTGTGCTCTGTTAGAATGTGACCCTCAGTGTTCTTAGTCATCTACTCAATTGTAAACTAGAATCATTTGTTACCAAGTGCACTGTACTTTGCTGGTGGAACATAAATCTGAATAACTTTCGACGAAGCATGGATTTGCTACCCTGTGTGGACAGACAGTAAACAGCTAGCCACCTATTAACATTACAGGTAACATACCTATCAACACCAGGTCCTGTACAGAAAGACAGACATATGTATAGACACAAACACATTTGGGCCTCTTGAATCAGGACACGGTGCTGATCATTGTAGATGTTAATCCACTATTGTTATTGTTCCTCTCGTTCTTTAGTTCCGCCTGTGTCAAACTTCTTTTTAGGTCGGCCGAACAGATGTCTTAATTCCAAATAAGATTCCATTTACCATTCTTTCTGGGGACAGAGGCTTCATTGAGCTGGAGAATCAGTTTCATGGCAGTGGCAGAAGACTTGCCGTTGTCACACCTCATCTGCAAGAAGAAGAAACCCTGGGTGTTCTCCTAAGGAGTGTTGCCGACACTTAGAACAACTGCATCAGAAAGACAGACATAAATTTGTCAGATTACCTGGTGAACACCAAATGGTAACGGTTGATTTGGAGAGGGTACCTGTTATGGACTTGTTTGATGTGTTAAATCCAAAGTTTAGAGATTGTTATTGTTTGGATTTTTTCTCCTCTGCAGGCTATATGCTATTTCTTTGTAAAGGCCATTCAGCTGATGTTATATGGAGAATCATTAAAAAGGGGCAGTTTAGTGGCTGTGGGATAAAAAAATGGTATTGGAATTGAGGTGTATTGTTTTCTGACTGGTATGTGACACAACTAACATATCCAAGAAATTTTCTATGTCTAGATATGATGTGCATATCAAAACCCATACTACTACAACTGCCTGGTTTCCCTAAGAACTACTCTTGCTCTGAGTTTGTATGATATGCAGGAGTTCAGAATTCTAGTTATGGTAGAGCTTAAATGTGCCATCCAGTCTACAGAGCATCACTAAAATGTGGAAAAGTCTTAAAAATGCCTTGTGGACGATTTTTAGGTTTCTATATCTGGCTGTGAATCTTTAAATATTTCAACATGTATTGGAACTTAAGTCAATGCCTACTGGTAATGCTTCCGCAGTTCATTGAAGTTCTTGCATGTGACAGGTGTGCTATATAGTTTATATTATTAATTTTCGTGTTTACTTTATTTATAACAATTCTAAAGTTTTCTTACCAATTGTCTGACCAGTTAATTGTACTCACACAGTGAATCTTCAAAATCTGAATTGATTTGGCAGCAAAGAAGTTGTCGTTTTCGGAACTTGTAGCTAATATCTGGTCAAGCTGATAATAATGATCAGATTAGATTGAGATTTAATATGAAGGAAGCTTTGCTAATTTGGCTGACTTAGAAAGACAGTTTGTGTGGCTCTTGTAGTATCTAGAGAAAGCTGTACAGAAGAGAAATCCGGTGTAGTACCAGTCTCTGGATTAGTGTTGCACCCATTAGTATAGATCTACTCTTATGAGATGTTGCTTTAAAGTACTGCTACTGCCAGTTTAAAGGCTAAAACATTTTGAGGCTTTATGCAAACTGAACTCTTGTGCTCAATATAGGTGTACCTGTGGTGTTTCAAAACCAACAGGGCTGTTGTATTGTATTGTATCTATCAATTTGTATAGCGCCTCTCGCAGTTTGGTGCATATACTAAATCTGCCACATGTATATACTTTTTAGAAAACTGCTTTTGAAATATAAGTGTATTATTAAAATTAAAACTCTATATTAATCTGGGAGATTGTTACATTTGATTTATTCCTTTATGCTTTCTTGTAAACTTGCAATTTTGCTCACTGAAAATGTCCACATATTGAAACATGCAAACTTGTATGTTATGTGTTACTTTTATTGTCATCAGTTCAATACCTAAACTCTGTAAAGTTTTGATGGAGGCAAATAAGGCATATGACATATGCCATGATCTTACCTTAAACCATTTATATTTATTTCTGGAAAATTCTGGGTTGTTTTTTGTTACAATGTTTTGAATTATAAATTTATATGTGTATGACTAAATAGAAACTTTGTCCATTTGCTTTTGCGTGAATTACTACAATTTCTCATGTAGCAATGGATTTCCAATACCGACCTTGGAGATAAATCTGCTATCATCTGTGCACCATATACTGATTGCTTAACCCTTTCTCTCCCTTATGACGTACGCCGTACATCATGGTTCGGGCGGCTGCGCTACCTTATGACGTACGGCGTACGTCCTATAGTAAATAGATGCCTGCATGATGCATTTAGCGCTGTAATTCTTTAGATTGGTAGGGCGTTCTTATTGTTTGATTGCTGACGCCTAATGAATGAAGAAATAATGAGTAAAACATTATAAAATATTATTCTATGCTGACAAAAAGAAGTGCGGAAATTTCAAATTTGTTGTCGATTGTACATACTAAGGCACGATGTCGCGTAAAAGATTTAGCAAGGAAGAGGCTGTAAAATTGTTGCTAGAGTCTTCGGGCCTGTGTTTTCAAGCATACTTCAGAGCATACCACACGCAAGTGGAGTACTGTTGAATGGAATACGACTACTTACTGAACTGGTGTATTTTTACAACTGATACCGTTTATTATCTGTTGAATTTGACTAATATTACTTTATAATATGTAGTGTTGATAACTTGCTTGGAAAATTTCGAACAGTATCAATAACAATGCTGATATTGTAACTGTTCTGGCCTCTTGTGGTGTTCTGAGTCAGCTCTACGCTGATGATATTCAGGCCTATCTGCATTGTCCTGCGTCTAATGCTCTGACTGCAGCAGCCACAATGCAGCGGGCTATGGAGGCTCTTGGCAATTGGATGTCATCCAATCGTCTGCGCCTCAATGCTTCCAAAACGCAGTTTATATGGCTTGGTAATGGGCAGCAGCTTAGAAAAATAGATCCTCAGGCCATATCTGCTGACTTCCCTAACTTTGTCTTCTCGACGTCTGTCCGCAATCTAGGGGTTGTTCTTGATCAGGAGCTTACCTTCTCTGAACACCTAAATCTTTTATGCCGTGCTTGTTTTTTTCAGTTGCGGCAATTGCGGGTAATTTCCCGTTCACTTTCACCAAATGCAGCACTTACTGTTGTTCATGCTTTTGTTTGTAGTAGGATTGACTACTGCAGTACCATCTATGCTGGCCTCTCATTGGGGCGCATTGCTCAGGTTGAGCGTGTGCTTTCGTGCAGCTGCTAGGCTTGTTGGTGGTTTTCTAAATTTGACCATATCTCGCATTATATGCGTGACGTACTCCACTGGCTTCCTGTTTCTCAGCGCATTCAATTTAGGATTTCAGTCTGGGTCTGGCGGTGCCAATTAGGGAGTGCCCCAGCCTACTTGCGTGAGTTCTGTCGCCTACCTCAGGTTTAGCTACCCGCAGAAATCTTCGCTCTGCATCTCGAGGCGAACTTGCTGTTCCTTTGCGCGCACTTCAAAGATGCAACTTCGTGCCTTCTCAGTGGTTGGGCCGACCATCTGGAATAATCTTCCTTCAGATCTGCGTGTTCTTCTAGCTGGAGACTCTGCATACACCTTTTACAAGAATTTGAAAACTGTCCTCTATCGCCGTAGTTGGGCTGGGAGCGCCTCTGAGTAGGTTATCTTGGAGGGGCGCTATATAAGTAATCTGAATGAATGAATGAATGAATGAATTAAAAAATTAACCCCAAAAGGCTGTACTTCTAAATAATTATAGAAATTTGCATGACAAAACATGTCAAAAAGTTGAACAATACGTATTTGAAGTTTTCAATGTTTCCAGATAAAACGGGAATGGTATAATGTTATGTACGTATGTCCATGAAAATTCGCCATTGTGCCTGGATATCTCCGGTAGCACAGGACTAAAATTATATGGTACGGAAAGGGTTAAGAATGTTTAGCAATTCGTCTTAGTTTATTTTGCACCAATGAGTTCAACTTAGGTTTTGATGCAGTTGTCCAATAGGACAAGCCAGAAAGAAAAGAAAACACACTGTTATGGTCAGCTGATGCTTCAACTGAACTTTTGTTTAATCGAACAATACTACCCCAATTCTAGAGACATGGTCAACTGGAAATTTCATAAAAATCTAATTTATGTAAGTATATAATAATGTAACATGTGTCACACAGAAATTGCAAGAAAGAATGTGAAATGCTAATAACATATAGATATTCCAGTTAGCTGTAGGCCTATTAGGGTCAGTCCACTCATTTTATACCCGAATTCAACAGGGATTGCAAGTGGATTAGGCTGCTCATCTCGAAATGTTATTCTGGTCTTGTCGGGAGTTGAATCCCCAGCCACTTTGTTTTTGTTCAAAAACATTTGCATTTGGGGCAGTAGGGCAGCTGTGTTACCAGAGTCTAACCATTTTGTATTGATCAGCTGTGTCATGAGATTCCGATTACTTGATATTGGACAGTTGAGCAGCTTTGTTATGAGTCTGATTACTCGTTTTAAAGGCTTTATTCATGGTCTTTATTTTTTCTATGTGGCATCTATTAAGTCACAATCTGATAACGTTTATATTTTGACAGTCGTTTCGTCGGAATCTTAATGTTTAATATATGCAGCGTCCACTGCATATTTTAACTGTATAAGTACTGGGACAAATGTCCCAGTAGTTTTAGGATTTGCTCCAGTAGTTTTAGGATTTGCTCCGGTAGTTTTAGGATTTGTTCCAGTAGTTTTAGGATTTGTCCCAGTAGTTTTAGGATTTACTCCAGTAGTTTTAGGATTTGCTCCAGTAGTTTTAGGATTTGTCCCAGTAGTTTTAGGATTTGTCCCAGTAGTTTTAGGATTTACCCAGTAGTTTTAGGATTTGCTCCAGTAGTTTTAGGATTTGTCTCCGTAGTTTTAGGATTTGTCCCAGTAGTTTTAGGATTTGTCCCAGTAGTTTTAGGATTTACTCCAGTAGTTTTAGGATTTGCTCCAGTAGTTTTAGGATTTGTCCCAGTAGTTTTAGGATTTTACTCCAGTAGTTTTAGGATTTGCTCCAGTAGTTTTAGGATTTGTCCCAGTAGTTTTAGGATTTGTCCCAGTAGTTTTAGGATTTACTCCAGTAGTTTTAGGATTTGCTCCAGTAGTTTTAGGATTTGCTCCTGGTAGTTTTAGGATTTGTCCCAGTAGTTTTAGGATTTGTCCCAGTAGTTTTAGGATTTACTCCAGTAGTTTTAGGATTTGCTCCAGTAGTTTTAGGATTTGTCCCAGTAGTTTTGGTGATTAGTCCCATGTAATACTCTACTTTCAATGTAAGTTTCCAATACCATTGAAGGAGAGCAGCAGACCTTGTCCCAGTAATCCAAATCCGTTAAAATCGTTTTTATTCGGTCTATCTATAACTGTTAAAGCCGTGTACTTATTAGCTTGTCCTTGGTTTTGGTAGATCTGGCATCTAGAGTAGTAGACGTTTTGGTCCCTCGATCGGGCCACTCTTTGAGCAGACAGCGTCGAGCCTTCTCGATTGGTGGGCCCTCCATTTATGTGTGTGTTTGGATACATGTATACATATCTAAATGTATGTATGGATATATAATTATATATATATATATATATATATATGTCAGTTTAATAGAACTTGGAATGGGCTCGCGCTCCATTACGCTTACTGCCCTGGAGCAATTTGTCTTATTTTTACTCTGACTCCTCAAGTCCTCTGTTTAGCCGTGGCTAGGCTGGAAGCGCCTCTGAGTAGGCTTCTTTAAGGGATGGCTCTGTGTGCATTATGGAGCCAGTGGCGCCGACGAACGCTGTGTTCTGCAGCTCATGAGACCTTCTGGTTCCGAGCTACTGTACAGCGTTTCGGAACCACATGAAACACGGCATGTTCCACTAAAATTAGAACTTTTTGATTTCAGATAACTGAAGAGACGAATTCAGCTTATCTTAAGAATCGCCTTTTTAGATCTGTTTGATAGCCATGCATCAACCCGTTAAAACGCCCCATGCAAATGGCCAGATGCATAGGCATGGGCGCCCGCAGATATGTTTACAGGAGGGGCAAAAGACGATGGTCACGGTTACATTTTGTTTAGCAAGAGCTTGCAAAATGCGAAACAGGAAATTAAGAACATGAGTTCTTTCATAGAATCTTTATTCATACTTAAAGTTAAATATCTAAGTTTAATTTTGTGTAGGCCTATCATTTGTATCATTAGGCCTAGTGCTTTACTGCAAAGAAATTTGTTAAACACCAGAAAGTAGTGGTTAAAAAGTAGTTGTCAATTTTCCAGGATGGGGAGCAAGTGCCCCCTCTTACCCCTATGTGCGGTCGCCCATGTGCATAGGCTACATATGCGCCTGAAGAAATTAAGGTTCATGTTGAAGCAGAAAATCGTACAATCAGCGTCAATGTTACACGTGCATCAGTTCATTAAATTATTTTCAGGAAAGTTTATACAAGTTTAATATTGTCAAGCTTACTATAGGTTATTCCCATACTATAGTTATAATGTATTAGCGCATGATAATTATGTGAAGCTTCATCGAATTGCATTGTTTTGAAAATGTAGTAGGCCTATAGGCCTAGGATTCCGTATAGGCTATTTATGCAAGCGCTATACATCAGTTCTTATTTAACACAAAAAACGTGACAGCAAGAAATGAAAACAAAAAAATGGTTTTAAGTCTCTTTCAACACAAAACACGTTCTAAGTGACCTAATCACCTAACTAAACAGAAAAGCTGGTTCGTCGATAGTTATTTATTTATTACTTCAATAATTGATTTTCTGGTCTAAATCCGAGGCGAAATAGGCCTACATCAGTTACCATTTGGGTAACAATGACTCAGTATTAAAGTCAACTAACTCACAGGCCTACCAATTAATCGCCTATCATGCGACACGGTGGCACTGATGTTAACTATAGGCCTAATTATGGACAGGTTTTAGTGCTTCATCTGTAACGTGTTGTATGCGTGTTCGAGCCTCTGAGACGGCTACTGTGACCTGCAGCATTGTGTAGCAAGTCCTTCACACGCAATTGCTGCATCAAATGATGCTATGTTATTTGATAGTGAGGCTTGATAGATATAACATAAATTAAGTGAACAAGGACGCGTTGAACCTAGGTAACTGAACGCATTCATGTGAGCATGCATATGTCCATTACAACGCAAGAAGATCCATGAGTTTTAGACAGCTGCAATCAATACCTTCGAATCGTGTGCGTTGCTCATATTGCGCTACAGCTCGGCAATGAACCAGTCAGTATG